>JAQRGC011907383.1:0-10736 GCA_028659135.1 Plantago lanceolata
ATAATTATTCTAAAAAACAAGAGAAAACCGATTTTGAATTTCCCAACATTTTATGTATATATATTTTAGATAGTAGGTGACTTAATTACGGTGACACTTGCTAAAAAAACCACGGTGACACTTTATACTGTAATAAAAGTTTGCGATTCTCTTGATTTGGAAGACCACAAAATTCCCTTCAGTAACTATCGCTTTCAGAGCAAGTTTTGCAGCATTAAGCTTTGATTAGACAATTTCACATATAAGAATCCAAAACCTGAAAGAGGATATGCAACTCTCTCAAAATTCCTTGTTTCATAGTCGGAAGTTGAGCTGAAATAATCCACTTACGGATTCTGGTGTGAGATTAAACGTGATAAACCAACCAACATACTATTCAAAGAAGTGGATAGTTGGTGCTTCTAGTTTCTGTAGCTATGTTACCGCGATTGGAACAACACCCGGGAGACGTTATTAAGCCTCCGGCCCTCCGCAGCCCATAATGTCAGATTTTGCAAACATTTATCCGTTCCAAGTGTTGAAAACCTTGGCCATTGGTCAGTGGGACTGTTGCTTGCTCCACATCCTGTATAAATCTTTGATCAACTCTACTCCAAGCAAGTGTAGAAGCCCAGCCGGAATGAAGAAGCTAATATATCCAACAGCAAACGCAAGTGCTACCGCGAGCACCTCTTTCAAACAATGATGCCTACGAAAAGGCACAATTAAGATTTAGGGAAGTATATCTGGCCTTAAAAGAGTATACACCACATATAAGGAGCATGCCCACTGAATGGTTGTGGCAATGATCAGAATGATTGGCAAAGCTATGTTATGACTTATGAGTTATGATGCAGCTGTGGTATGCTCAATCTCATAAACGTGGTTTGGATAGTAATACTACAATCGAGATTTTGAACGAAGAAAAGAAGAAGGTAAAATGGCAAACCTTGACAGAGCTGTGGTACACAACAACTCCGAGATCAATTTATGGCTCGTGTATGTGGTCAGGTTTGAAGTGATACAGCAAACAAGTAGCAAAATGGTTGTAAAGATCATTCCAGCATAATCAGATACCCCTGTGAAGTGTGCACATTTAATTGTATGCATTTTTTAGGATTATGCACTGCAACTCTCATAGTAGAATTTCTGGGTCTTACCTGAAAACTTCTTTTGGAGGAGATGGAACAAAAGGATAGCTGATACTGCAGCTGTGAATGATGTCGAGATTGTCTACAGCAATAAACATTATTCGATCAAGCAAACAGTGTTTTAACATGACAAACCTCGCACATAGCAAATACCGTGGAGAAAAAAAGAGTTTTAACAATATCTGTCACAACAATTTTTTGCAACATACCAGTCCTTCTGCCCCAAGGTTGAATCGAGAAACTACAAGCCAACCCAAAATCGCATTTAAAGCAATGGCACCTGCAGTGACTAGAAACGGTTTCTTTCCGTCTTCAAGGGCATAGAATACTGTAACTAGCAAGTCTCCGACAATGAAGAATGGAGCCCCAAGAGAATCTGTGGGTATTGGATGAAATACTCATGTTAAGAAATTTTGAGCAATAATAACTATAACTCGTTTATGTTAAACAGAAGATATTCCAGAACCAGAGTAAAGGCACGCAGATATATTCTTGAAACTCACATCCAAGATAAAGAGTGGATACAAGAACACTGATTGATGAATCAAATGCGAAATGCTCAAACACCATGCTGATGATTGGCTTTGCCAAGACGCGCAGGATAGATGAAAAGGGCAAGACAATCACCTGCACCACATGCAAACAAATTAACAGAGTTGTTCACGAAGCCAAGGTGCTGCTATCCAGCTGTAGAAATATGTGATGCAAAAGCTCTAATTACAACACAATTTTTTACTCCAGATTCTTGCCTATGCTTACTGGTTCAAAATTTTGATTTTTTTGTGAGATAATACTGGTTTTGTAATCTTAGTGACTTTGCTTCTACAACCATCTTAAATGTCTCTTTGAACATGAAAAAGAATAACAAATAATAAAAAGGAGTAGAGAGTGACCGGACTAAGATGTGCTACTCTAGGTTCAAACTTCAAAGTAATATTAGAGTAGTTCAAAAAGACACAGGAAGAGATACACATTGGACAGTTGTACAAGAAAAGATCGATGTGACAAAACTCAACTAGAATAACACTAATGAAAGGAACTACGCAGGGCACAAGTGGTCATGGATTCTCATCCTTATTGTTTAAGTATGAATTAAGTGTCCATATGTAGTAGATGCACAATTTACAGTTGAAATGTTACCAACCATTAATCGCAGTGTAGTGCTTCGTACTTTATCCAATATGCTCCCCCATGAAGATGTCTGTCAAAACATACCATTAAGGAAACTACAAAATGTCAACAGAAATTATGGTTACACTAGTAAGTTGGAGAGGAGACGAGTATCATATCATGACCAAGTACCTTTGCCAGTTGAGAAAATATAGGTGCAAGAGGCAGTACAATGTTGGTTGACAGAGCGCCCAAAGGTGCCATCACCATAAGATATGCATCTGAAAGTGCATCCAAATCATTGGTAAGTTACTACAGAAAGTGAAGAAATAAATCTCTGAGAACAGACGTCCACTAATTAAGCAGAACTACTATTTGACCGAAAACATGAAAATAAAACTACAAGTTGCAGGCTCGCAGCATCACATACATTTGAGACCAAGTGCAGCATCAGGAATCCTAGATGCAAAACGAAGGTTCACAGATGATGCAATATATGCGAAGCCTGAACTTACAGTTGCCAGCAGTAGCAGAGAGAAGAACTGCGCAGCAGAAATATGCATTTAAAAAAAAGCTAAGGCCAACCGAGAAGATGAAGAGAAGAGAGAGGACTTCAGCATCTAATGAAGAACAGAGGCAACCGATAACCAAAATATCTTCGGCCTTACCTCACCAACATCATCATTAGTAAAAATAGTGATCAATGAATCTGGAACAGCAGGATGCCAACTTTTTCCTAGCATTATGACCTAATCCCAGTATAGCATATCAAAAGAAGAATATATCAGAAAGAATGGTCACCATAGGCTGCCACATAAAAAGCTTCAATAATGGAAGTCAAAACTCAAACCAAGCAAGGGGGTCAAAACTGAAAAGCAAGGCACACCTGGATGATCCACTCAATGAATATCCCAAGTGAAGTAGCTGCTGCTACTAGCCTTCCACCTAAACAAACCAGCTCCATGTCATATATACTTCAGAAGAGTTATCCAACTTGCCAGAGAATGTGGAATTCTGACTGACCCGAAAACGAAGCATTTAAGCCTCTGGCAAAAGTACAAGCGAGGCACTGCATGATTTTTCTCAATGGAGTTAGAATCTTAGTAAACACATACGATACTAGCTGTGTCTATACAAGAGAAGGACAGCGAGGAGAGGGTTATCATCAGCTGAGTAATGAGGAAGCTCAACTTACAGTAGCAATAAGGATTGAACTGGATAGTACAGGGCTTATGGAAGGGAGGATATTATTTCCTCCAGCACTGGTACATACAAAGGAGTCTGTTATGGACACTAGACATGATTAATATAATTGATGTGATACAAGAATATTACTTGCCTCATGTAACCAAAACCAAGTCCAACAGGACCGGAAAGAACTATGCAAGGTGCCATTAATTTCAGCTGGAAAAGGAACCACAAACAGGAAAACTTAATAGATGATAGTAGAGTAGGAAGGCTCATCCAAGGAGAAAAAAAAAAAGAGGCAAACAGCCAGATAAAAACAGCAAACAAATAAAGACAAGCAGGCTGTAATTGATGTGCATTTGTGGTTAAATATTGCATGATCCATTATTTTGTAGAGTCTTATAGCCTGCATTGATGTGAAATAGTATTATTCTAGTTCTACTAGAAATTGCCAAAGACCCTTGTTACCTGCTCAATAGCTATTTCTCTTATGATTTGTCCTTCTGCTAAGGTCCACAAACTGTTGATTGGTGCCAGCATACAGAAAGCAGTGAGAATCTAAGGTAACAAAAGTATGGGGATCAATGCAAAGATAAACCACTTAACTGGAGAAAAATATGCACATGATACATTACAGTTCAATCCCAATTTGGAATTCTCTGAACATGGCAAATGTCCAGACTCCAGAAATTCTTAACGTAGCATGCATTTGTGCAATACAATCTCAATATATTCATAGTATAAAACCTAACCATTATAGCCCTTGTGATTTAATAAAATTCTAGCCTGACTAGGAAACAGTATTTTGTTCTCCATTCTTCTTACCCAGGTGCACAGATATGAAGAATTAACTCGGGGAAGATGTATACAAAAGCACCTACAAGACCTCCTACCTGCATAGGAGAAACTATTGCCATTAAGGAAAGGTTGAGTATCACAAGATTAGATGTACATGGGAGTTGGTTTTAGTTAAGCCATATTACCAGAAACGTAATGATGCTCATGTTTCGAAATAGTTTCTTTCCTCGCTCCTCTGAGAGCTTGCTGATTAGTTTCAGAATTCGTGAATGTTAAACAGCATTAGTAGAATATCGTGTTTTGCTGAAACAAGTGAAGACTATCTACAACATTGTAGAAAAGGTCATTACTCTGGACCAGGCAAATTGCAGATAGCAAATATACTGTTTCTAGTAATAGAAACGGGCACACACTAAATAACCTGAAAAGGCTATGCTCACCTACAGAACTAAAACTCTTGTATGAGAAAGAAAGTAAATCACTACCTCAAAGTCGTAGTCGTGATAATATGTATGGAACCATTTAAACCTGCACAGAGAAATATTTAATCACCACTCCTCTACTGATGCCAATATCCAAAGAGATCATAGAATATGACATGTTAATTAGTACTAGTAGATTTGAAATATCAAGATATGAAAATTGAAAAGCCAAGGCAAAAGAAACATCAACTTCTATTAGCTGAAATTTGGTTTTGGAAATCGAATTTGAATGGAACTGTAAATCCCCATCAAAGATGGATCAAACCAGTACAGCAAAAATGCTAAGAAAATAACACACGGAATAAAACACAAGCAAGTTATCATAAAAGACATTCAGATATGAACAAAAAATGACTAACCACCAAGAAGGGACGACGAAAAACCAGGGAACACCCCAGCATACCTGTATGATACAGGACATGAAAGTTAACTTGACTATACTTCTTTTGTCACAACCAACAATTCAACATGCACAAGCGACAAATATAATTTGAGGAGTAGTTTTTCATAACTATAATCATCATAAAGCTAAAAAATCAAGCAAACTAATCTAGCAAATGAAAATCCATCACCATACTCGATTGCACTTGCAACAGGACCACTTCCGAAAACCGAAGCCATTGCAACCTCTTTGATTAAACCCTACATCAATCCGAACAATTCTATTTCAATCCACCAGTAACAACACGAACAATAACAAATACGAACTCAATAACAGTAAATGTATCTGCCAAAACCTAAATGCTCGTACACTACTTTTATCATATTCATAGCTCATAACAGAGTTAAATACTACCAAAATTTTGCTCGTCAGAGTCACCACAGGCATCCACTTCGCCGATTCAACCGATTGTTCACCTGCACATGAGAAACCTAACTCGATCAGCTTATTCAACATTTCAGCAATCGATTACACCAAATGTTTAGCGAAATCAACACAATTCACCTGAGGATTCAGCGATCTCGCTGGTAGAGGCATCATTTTCTCCGGAACATTCGAATGGAGTTTCGCGAGCACAAAAACTGATACGAATTGGGGATAATTGGCGAGGAATCGGTGAAATCTCCGATCGAAATTGCAGTAGCGATCGGCTCACCGGAATGTGAGGATTGGAGATAGGAGACTGGAAACTGACTTGCGTTAGTGATTTGATCATTTTGAGAGAGAGAAAATGTGGATGATGTGATGATGAAGACGATACTGTGAGGTTTTGTTTTGGGAATTGGGATTGATGAAGATGAAATACAGGAATTTATTTATTATTTTATATAGCTCTTGGCGGGAAAAGACATATACTCTATGAGCTAGATGTAATTTTAAATGAATGTTGAACTCGTATGGCGGAGTTTACCATCCATAAGACCATAACTATCCAATTGAATAATGGTTTTTTTACATTTTGGTGCAAGATTTGAGCAAACATTTCATATAGATAGGGGGTATAAAATTGGCATCATTTTGCTACAATTTGTTACATTTAGGTGCAAGGAATGCACCCAAATGAAACAATTGCTCCGTTCTTCAACATGACCGGAGATGCACAAGTGGGGAGTTGGCTGGAAGCGTGAGCCAATTGTGAATGGCCACGTGTGAGGTGGTCTGGTTGCAATGCAATTCTGTACTGTTTTAGTTTCAAAGCCAACATCGTGGGTCTTTAATGAATTGCAATTGCTACTTGAAAAAAAAATCATTTGCTATTAGTTTATTTGATATAACTAAAATTTTTGGGACATCTTGTGCCCTATTGTAATAAATTCAATGTTTCAGATGCAATGTCAAGAAAAATAATTGAAATGATTCGTAGTTAAACCATCTCCAACAGTGTGTTCCGTCAAATTAGTGGAACTCTTCTAAAACCTCGTCCGTTTCAAATTTCAACGTTGGAATCAGTTTCACAATTTAAAATCGATTCCACCTTCCATAGTTTTTTTTTTTTTTTTTTTTTACTCTTTGATGATTCTTCCATTTCTTTAGGGCTCTAGAGTCTTAGAGGACTCCATTGATGTTGATTTTTAATGATTGAATTCCAATTATTGCAAATCCAACGTGATATAAAATTGAGGATCTATGAAGATACACAAATGGTCTTAAAATTCACTAAAAACTTTTCTTTTTTTTTCTCCCCCTTTTTTGCCAATACAAAGGCATAAGATTGATGTCACTTATTTGTTGTACTCTATATGACTATATGTACCCAATGTTTAGATCTGAACAAGAGATTTGATGAGCTAATAAGTCAAGCATACAGGACCAATTCATTCAATTTCTTCCCAACTGTTGAAAGTAGAAACACAAATATTGTTGGGAACGGAAAGAAAAGAAATAAGGTCCAACAAATAGAAATTCACCGACGTACTTTCACAAGATTCACCAATATTCAACAAAGGAATGGGTCAACAAGTAGTCACAACTCACAAGCCAACAACAACTGACTTTTTCTTTCTTTTGTTTGCATTTTCATTTCTTCACTCACTCATCTTTGATTGTGATAGCCAATTTCCAATTGGTTAGGTTAGCTCATGACTTTTAATTTTAATTTTAATTATAAATTTAGGCTTCGTTTAATTTGATTGAAAGTTTTCAAATTATACGGAACAAAACTGAAATGAATTGAATTATAAATCTAAACTAAACAAACCTAAACTCAACTGAGCTGAAATGAACTAAATTGAATACAATTGAAATTAAGGTAAACTGAACCGTAGAACATACCTTAAGTGTCATTAAGTGCATATTTTATGTCTAGTTTATTAGTGACTCTATAATATTTGTGTGGTTGTAATTTTATAAATGTTGATTTACGATAAATATAAAAATGATGTATTAATCAATAATGTATTATTTGACGTAATATCAATATTATATATGAAAAAAAAAACTTTGATTGTGACATAATCTCATTATTTCTTTGGAAGAGTCAAGTAGTAAAACATGGCTGGCTAAAAAAGTAAAGGTCTACTCGAGTATTTTTCATCCGTGTCTTTCACCGACGCATAAAAACAAGGTTAATTTCTCCATGTTTGATTATGTGATTTTGATTTTTGACAATGAGTGCTTTATGAAAATGGAGTCAAGGGTCATAATTAAGATGTTACGGACTTTTTATTTACACAAATTAATCTTTTTTCAAAAGTAACATACATAGACAAAGATTTATGATGCTTTACATGAACTTAATGGTGAAGAATACTCCACCTGCAATGGAAGTGGTCATGCACATGAGAATAATTATGTTTTCACATTCTATATAAACATGTTCGTTTACATAAGAATCATAATATATTCGATTTATCTAAGAATTTCTCATGAATCGGGATTTAAAGCAAATCAAATGAATTTAATTTACCGTGTAAAGTGTAAAGAAAAGCCAACATGTGTCGGAGTCTATCACGTCGTACAGTTTAACTTGATTCACGTAGTTTTCAACTTATTCATACTATTTTCTTGTAGTATCGCTTAACAATGTGAATATTTAAGCATGTAACATCACATTGTTGTTTGTCTTACTAGTAGTAGTGGAATGAAAATTGAAAGAACAAGGAACAATTGATGGTAATTAAGCCAAAACTGCAATGTCGACGCAAAATACAAGAACAAGACACGTGTGAACGGGTCCATGCAACTGATTAATGATTATTGTTGTTAATAATAATATCATTTCATCTTGTCAACTATTCCATTATTTTTCGTTTCAATATGTTTATTTACTCAGATCTGTACTAGCACTGTACGGTTCAACCCTTCACATGCTCATAGATAAGAAAATAAATAAAATGCTTAAATCTTAATGTATTCTACTTATGTTATCTGATAGTACTTGTACCCTTGTAGTCGATTTCATTTTTCATCCGCATAATTGTTTAGTCTATGAAATATATGTACTAAATAACTCGTTGTGATACATTTATAAAACACATATTAATACTACTTTGTATGTATGAATATGTTCGTTTTGTATCATTATGAGTTTTTGTTTTTCGAACTAAACTAAAACTAGATAAAAACACTTTTGAGTGTAAATTCCATAAATACAACCAGTGAGTGAAGCACATTTTTTTTTTTTTCGAAAAGGGAATTTCATTAACTAAAAACGAAGGAGTCATAGCGTACAAGCAAATAACATCAACAGAGTTCCGGAAAATAAAATACAGTAAATAAAATTAGATAAAAGTTTTGAGCCAAAATGGACATTCATCCCTTACAAAATGTAACGAGTCGCTGAGTCAAGCACATTTTGACCTCCAAAACAAATGACAATTGCAAATGCGCCAAAGTCACGACTTGAATAACAAGCGGTACTAGTACATGTCAATGGTCATCATTAAAAAATAAAAAATGAAATCTAAATCTTGAAACAGAATTGCTGATCTGATCGGATCTTCATCATCCCTTGATGACTTTGTTCCCCCCCTTCCCCTATCACCCATTTCCATGTGCAACTTACATATTCTATACTACCAGTAGTACCGAGTACATTTTCGATTCGAACTCAATTTACATTCTTTAAAAAATTTAGACACGTTATGCACGACTACACTAAAATCCACACTTTCCGATATTGAAGAAATAATATAAATAATTATATTCTACACCTCTCTATAAATTCGAATTTTTAAAAGAGTTAAATTTATATTGTTGTATCAGTCGAAAATCATATCTCAAAATTATGGTGTAGAAATTTCAAAGTAAAATGGAGTAAATGCATGGTGGAATAAAAGTTAAAACAGTTCAAAAGGACAAAACAAGAAGGCCCCCACTTCTGACACAGACTCAATTCTCTTGTGCGGCTTTATCTCTCTCCCTGCAAGATCAAACAGCAAAAAGAAAAAGAAAAAAAACTCATCAATTCATAACAAAAACAAAAAACTCAACAACGGTGAAGAATCAAGAAAAAAGATCTTCATTCAACTCAGCTTTTGTACTTCCAATTCCTTTCTTTTATTGTACTCACATCACACACTGTCCTTTTTATCCCTTTTTCTTGATTGTACTAGTTAATTTCCAAGTGGGTTTTTTACTT
The DNA here is from genome assembly GCA_028659135.1 of Plantago lanceolata. Lineage (NCBI taxonomy): Eukaryota > Viridiplantae > Streptophyta > Magnoliopsida > Lamiales > Plantaginaceae > Plantago > Plantago lanceolata. Next base: position 9,730 of record JAQRGC011907383.1, read on the forward strand.
TTTTTTATCTTTTTTATGATCTGCTGTATATTGGGTTTTTAAGTTTTTTAAGTCCAGTGATCTCAGTGCATGAGTCCAAGTCATCATAGGTTGTTTAAATTCCTTTGGCATAGTGTTATTTAGGTGGGATTTGTTTACTTCAAGTATGTGATCTTGGTACTGTTTGGTTTTGGTAGAGAGTTTTTTGTAGTTGGGATTGAGAAAATGGGATCTTCTGGGAATGGTTTTTACTCAGCTGAGGCTGAGGTGAGTTTGGACCCCAAGTGGTTGATTGATCCAAAGCTTCTTTTTGTTGGGCCTAAGATTGGAGAAGGAGCTCATGCTAAGGTCTATGAGGGCAAGTAAGTTTGACTTTTTGGCTCTTCTGTTTGAATCTTGGGTGTGTTTTTTTCTGGGTTTTTGTGTTCTTGTTCAAGGTTGCAGCATTGTGATGTTTTTCTTTGTATATGAATCTTGGTTTTGTGAAGTGGAATGAATGGTTAGTAAAACTGAGAATTAGGACTTATAGGATACATAAGAAGAACCTTGAGTTAATTGGTGTCTTTATCTTGTGATTTGTAAAAGAAGTTGAGGCTCCGCAAGGGTTGGGTTATTGCAGTATTTGCTGATTTAGCATATAAGTTGACTCAAATTTTCATTTTTTGCTTACTCATTTTGCTGTCTTGCAGGTATAAAAACCATAATGTGGCTATCAAGATTGTCCATAAAGGCGAGACACCGGATGAGATTGCGAAGAGAGAGGACAGGTTTGTGAGGGAAGTTGCAATGCTATCGAAAGTCCAGCACAAGAATTTAGTTAAGGTAGTCTATTTATTTCTGGAACTTCTGAGCGTAATTGCATGATTCATGACTTCTCATGAGAAATGAAGCCTTATATTTTAGGGAAAACGATGTGACTTGTGAATTAGTCTTCTGTGCTTGTTTCAAGTGTGTTTATGGTCCCTCCGTTTTTTTAGATTGTTTGCAAACCTTTTGGAACGGTTTTTTTTTTTTTTTTTTTTTTTTTT
>JAQRGC011907682.1:0-11661 GCA_028659135.1 Plantago lanceolata
ACACTATGTACACCCTTACACAACTGACAGTGCTGGTGATAAGATTCCCAACAAGGAACTTACTCCAGAAGAAGCAAAAGCTGCCACTTTCAATGAAAAAGCTCCCAATGCTATCTTTGCATGGATTGATATGCACAAGTTTCGACTTGTGCAAAATGCCTCCTTAGCCAATGAAGCATCGGACATACTTCAGGGTCATTCTGAAGGAGATAGTAGTGTTAAGGAAACAAGGCTTAGGTTACTTACTACTAAGTCTAAAACCATGAGAATGAAAGATGATGAGGACATTCAGGCTTACCGTGATAAGCTCACTGAGGTCTCAAATGAATCTGCAATGATAGGAGAACCCATTACCAACAAGACTCTGGTTAGCAAAGTTCTAAGATCCCTGGCCCCCCAGATTTGAAATGAAAGTATGTGTTGTTGAGGAAGGACATGATGTATCCACCCTTGATTTCACCAAACTAGGGAACATCTTGAAGAACCATGAGCTCAAAACCAATGCCAAGACTGCAGAAACCGGTACGAAAACAGTAGCTCTCAGATCCACTTATGACTCAGATGATGAGAGTTACTCTCTTGATGATTTTGACATCAATACCAACAAAGCCTACTTCCAAAGAGCCAGAAAACTCTTCAAACAAATCCATAAGCTCTCACCCAGAGACACCTCTGATTCCAGTTCTCCCAGAAAGCCATACAGAGATCCAAACTTAAAAAATTACTCAGACAAGCCACCAACCACAGATCTTAAGAAGCTTGAGAATGTTCAATGCCATGCTTACAATGGATGGGGGCACTATGCTAATGAATGTGCCAACACCCATAGGAAATCTGGAACTACGATGTGGGTTGCTCTGAACTCTGAAGGAGAAATGGAGAACTGCGATGACCTGAGTGACACTGAGGATTTGTTGTCAGTGTCTGCACTTCTTTGCAGTGATAAGGAAAATGTTGAGGGAACATCTCAGTCAACACCACCAAAAGTGTATTGTTTTTGTGGATCTGTTGATGTGCAGGTGACATCTGAAGGAGAGGAAGACATATCCTCTGGAGAAGCGATTGAACAACTAAGAAAGCTCTATGAGAACCTGATCATTGTGTGCAACATACAGGATGACATGATTGATGAACTACGTCAAGAGAAGAGCACCATGTCCAAAGTCATAGACAGCCTTGAGGTATGTGTGTCAAGAAGGGAGAAGGAGCAGTTCAAGATGTCTGACAAACTTGATCGTGCTGAAGGAACACTCTCAAAGTATGGTACTGCATCAAAGAATCTCAGTGAAATCCTCACACAAGGCAACACAGATACCACTGGTCTTGGATTTCATATTGAGATAGTTGAATACTCTAAACCTGTGACTTCCAGGAACAATAGAGCCCCCAGACGGTTGTTAATTGGACCAGTCTATGTCAAGGATACAAAGCCCTACCATGAGTACAAAAGGATCTACCACTGCAACTATTGTCACCAGATAGGTCATCTGAAGCCCTATTGTAAGAATTTCCATGCCTACAAAGCATCTCAAAAGGAGGAAATGAGGGTGTTGGGCAACATGTATCCCAACATCTCCATTAACACTCCTAAAAAGAAGGTTGATCTTGGTGAAACTTCTGAAAGTAGCCCTGAGAAGAGATAATGGAGACCCAAAACCACGGAGAAGTACAACATGGTTAGAACAGAAGTTGACTCTGGAGTATGGTTCCTTGACAGTGGGTGCTCAAGACACATGACAGGATCCAGGAAACTGCTTCCTGACTTTCAACCAATGGATCTGGGTAATGTGATCTGTGGTAGTGGTACCACAAGTAGAATTCGTGGTGAAGGTAAAGGTGTAATTGCAGGTACACCATTGATTGAAGAGTTATACTTTGTTGAAGGGTTGGATGCTAATCTTATTAGCATTAGCCAAATATGTGATAGCAATATGTCTGTCAAGTTTGATAATACAAGTTGTAAGGTTTACAATGAACTCAAACACTGTGTCATGACAGGTACAAGAACTGAAGACAACTATTACAAGATAACAGGGGTCAAAACTGACAGATTCCGGAAGGAATCACCCAATGTTGGGACAACATCTGGAACAACATCAGATGCTAACAAGCCTCAGATTTGCATGCTTGTTAAGTTTTATCCCCTAGATATAGAAGATGATATGAATGATGATGTGTGGGTAGATGGAATAGATTTTGATATCTTTTATCCATCCAACACTAGGCTTGAAATGTTTAGGATCTTCTTATCTATTGCATTCTACCTTCACATTGATGTGTATAGAATGCATGTTAAGGGAACATTTGTTACTGGTCATCCTTGCTCTGCTATTTGGAACTCACCCAGCAGATTTGCTGATGAATTGACCACAGAACTTCATACTCTGGCACCTAGGAGAACTCACCTTAAGCTAGTTGACACTCTTCTTAGTCTTGGATTTAGAAGAAGTGAGAATGAAATGAACATGTTCATTTTACGAGATGAGTCTACCCTGTGTGTAGCACAAATCTACATTATTGATATAATTATATGTGCTACTAACCATGCTGTGACAGAAAGGGTTGCCAAGGAGCTTGAAGATGTCTTTGACATGAGTGAACTCACCAGACTCACCTACTTCCTGGGAATACAAGTAGACAAGAGAAGTGATGGAACCTTGCTGAGTCAGGCTTCCTCTGCTCAAAGATTAATGACTGAGTTTGAGATTGAACGAATAGTGAATGCCCCAATAAATCCAACTTCCAGATTCAGTAGTGGAAAGTGTGGAGATGATGTTAGCCCAACATCCTACAAAACAATAATAGGGAGCCTACAATACCTGACGTCTACCAGGCCAGACATCCTTCATTCCTTGAATGTATGTGCTCAGTACCAAGACAACCCAAAGCAGGTACACTTGAAGGCTCTCAAATGAATGCTGAGGTATGTGTTTAAAACTGTACACTTTGGTATGTGGTATACTAGAAAAACTACCCTCAATCTCCTAGGTTTCACAACTGTTGATTATGTTTCTAACCTAGGTGATAGACTGAGTACTACTGGAGCTTGCATATTTCTTGGAAACAATTTAGTATCCTGGATAAGTCACAAGCACGATAGAGTCACTACATCGAGCTCCACAACACACTACATAGTCGCAAACACTGCAGCTACAAATCTTCTGTGCCTGAACTCAATTCTGATTATCATGTGCATGTAGGACATATACAGTTGTTTACAGATGACAACAGGAAAATAGAGGTCACTAGGAATCCTCCAGAAAACTATAGGTGGGACAGAATGTTTGAATGGTACCCAGTTCTACATGAATCATTGGAGGATGGTAGTATCACTATAGAACATGTAGCATATCATCAACAACTTGCTACCTGCTTTGCTGAACCTCAGGATAACCAGAGATTCTTCTTCCTTAGGAGATCGCTAGGCATTTGCATTGTCTAAACCCCTGTGTCGTGTCTGATGTTGGCCCAACAGCCCAGCCAACATCTCTCCCCTGCTATGTGTTGCATATAACTTGTCTCTCTCTCTGTTGGTCTTACCTGTTTAATCTTACAGGTTATGTTCAGTTGTGTGGTGTTGTTACTCACTGTTTTGGAATTAAAAGTCTACCTTCGGTTAACTCGGGAGGAAAATTCATGTCTGTATTTAAGTAGGCACTTATATCAAAAGGCTTTTTGTACACTCAATGTGTGTCTTTACCACTTGCAACCGTATGTTATACTCAAAATCTCTTGATTCTCTCTATGCAAGGTTGTTCTTTTATTCCAGGTTGCCAAAAATAGTGACTGAGAAGCAATTCTCTTTGACACTTGAAGCAGGAACTTGATCAAATGAAGACAAGACTCTCCTTGGGAATATTTGGATCCCTGGGTTGTGCGGTTTCCTTGGCCCAAATCTTCGCAAATGAGCAAGATCAGATTCTCTAAGACTACATTGAATCGCTTTTTTTGGTGTCAAGGCCACGCCTAATGAACAATGGGATATGTGTCTCTTCCAACTGCAGACTTGAATTTCTAACTGATTTTTCTGATACAAGACTTGTGTTGTCCAGAATGTTGAGAAAACATCACCACTCAACAACTCTCATCCGTTCGATTATTTGTCTCTGTTTATGTGTTATTTGAAGTTTTTGAGTCACACTTAGGTCTAGATTAAGGAGGAGTGTTTGTTCTTTTTTTTTTTGCTTATGACTCTTAACTGCATTGCTTATGACATACTTAGTTGCTTTCATGAAGAATTGTCTATCTCCAGTAGTAATCCTTCCTTCATCAGAAGGTGATCAACGTAATTAAGGGAGATTATACTTGTTTATCTTGTATATCTCTGACCAATTTTTGATGAATCAGACTAAATTACTAGAAGATATTCTTCTGTTATTCTTCAAGAGTCACCAAAAGGAAAAACACACACACACACGCTAATTTCTTTTCCTATTTTATCTCCATACCCAATTTCTCCCCTCACTATCACTCTGTTCACATACTTTTCATCTCCAAAAAAATTTCCCAATTTCCCGTCCAGAAACCCTAACTCCGGCAACAACATGTCTTCTACCAATTCCCCGGCCAAATCACCCGTTGTTTAGTCAACACCTCACTCATCTCCACCCAAATCACCTCCCTGAACATCTCACCCAACACCCATCCCACAACAACCACACTCACCCACTGATTCGGAAAAATTGCTACTGGGGTTGGTTACTGTGGAGGATGCTGCTCCCATCACTGAGGCGTTTCCAGGGGAGCCTGAGAATCCTATTGACGCTGAGAACCTCACTGTGGAGGAGATCAGCAAGATTCCCTCTCGTCCAGTCTCTGGGTCACCACCTGCTCGTCGGTCTCGTAGGCTGATAATGTAGCACATCTCTGTTCCTCGTGCTCAAAGAAAGGAGAGGAATATGCAGGAACCTTTTGAGTATGGTGATGATCCCCTTGATGCTGATTTTGAAGGAGGAGAGGAGGATGTTTCTGATGATTCTATGCCACTGCTACACAGGAAGAGGAAGCCTGTTGAAAACCCTTCTTCCAGTGATGCTGCTTCCAAGAAGACCAAGGGAAGTGATGAAGCATTGGTGGAGGAAAGCACTCCTATGGAAGAGAGTGAGGGGGAGCCTGAGGCAGACAATGCTACTGCTAGGGATGAAGGAAACATTGCTGAGGAGGAGGATGAAGAGTCTGTTGATGTAGAGCAGCTGGTTGATGAAGTAGGTGATGAAGAAGAGGGTGTTGAGACCAATGTTGACCCAAATTCTCAGGGAACATTGGATGATCAGACTGAGGAACCTGCTGGTGATGAAGAGAATGTTGATGAGGTTGAAGTAGATCTTGAAGAGGATGCAGAGTCTGAAAATCTTGCCAATCTGCCTGACTGCGGAGTTGGACACAGATTTTTCTCTTCCCAGGTATAATCTCCAATTTTACTTTAAAGAAGATGTAGATGATTGGAGTAGTTTTAAAGATAGAGAACTCTTGCATGATAAAGTTGCTAAGAAGGAAGATTTTTCAAAGCAAAATCTGGTTAAATTCTTGAAGCACAGAAAGCTGTGGAAATCTGTTAGGAACATAGGGCCATATTCCCCTAGAGTAGTGAGAGAAGTGTATTGCAACGTGCCTGATCAATTTGCTTTGGAGAGTCATCCCAAATATGGCAAGGTGTATTGCACGGGTAGAGTTTATGCTTTCTCTCCTACTAGAATCAATGAGTTTCTAGGGACTGTTGACTATGAAGAGTGCCCAGTTCCTGATGAGGATATTGACATTGTGCTTTGTGAGATCACTGGAGGCCTGTACAAGAAATGGCAAAAGAAACCTTCAATTTCTCTTCTCACCGCCATGATAAATGTGTGCTTCAATCTTTGATGTACAAACTGGCTCCCCACTTCGCACAAGAATTTTGTCACCAAGGATACTGCAGTGTTTCTCTATAAACTGCAGAACAATTTGAGAATCAACCTGGGGAAGGAGATTGTGCGCAAAATGGCCTAGGCCAAATACAACAAACTTCCTTTTCCCTCTCTCATTTGCAGGATTCTGAAGACTGATGGCCTGGAGTTTGGTGCTGCTGACAAGATGGTGGAGGATTTGTCTTTGCAGGGTATTCATCATGCCATCCTCACCACTGGTGTCAACAACTCCAGGGTTCACAATTTGCCATGGGTTGATCCTGATGCAAGTGATGATGAGGCAGATGTTGAGCCAAAAGCCATGCCCAGCACCTCTGGATTGGCCTCTGCTCCACCAGATTTGTTGGAGATCCAACGCACCTTTGTGCTCAAGCAGATTGAGAGAAAATAACAGGAGATTGCCTTGCTCAGGGACCAGATGGAGATAACTGACATGTTTATTGCTTCCAAACAAGGGGGAGAATAGACACCTAAGGGGCACGTTTTCTTTTTCTGAACTTTCTTCTTATCTGGAATATTTATTTTGAATTTGATTTCAAAGGGAGTATGTTCCCTTAAGTATTTTGAGTATGTAGTAAAGACATATTTCAATTTCTTGCTTTTGGTATGACTTTCTGCTGTTTCTTCCTTAAGGGGGAGCAGTTTATTTTAATCTGCCTAGATACATTTCTAGTCTTTATCATCTTAGGATTTAGTTTATGTATGTAGACTTAATCCTTTGTTTGCAGGTGTGTGTTTGTGAAGAATAAACCAAAAAGGGGGAGATTGAAAGTGTCAGGGTTTGATGTTATGATAGATTTTGTGTCAACATCTAGAAGAACATCATTGCACAGTTTCTGGCACTTATATGTTTATTGTAATTTTGGTTTATTCTTAACCTAATAAGCTGTTTCCATAAGTTATGGAATGTTGCAGCTATGCAGGGTCGAATACTGGAAGAAAGAAGAAGGAAAATCTTTGAAGAAGAAAGAAAGAAGAAAGAAATCTAAAGAAGGAAAGAGATCTTACTTATGCAGGGTAATGAGGAGATCTCCAGTTGATTTATACATTGAGTATTAATTCATAATACTCAAGAAAAACCTTGTGTTATTTACTTTTCCGTTGTTTACTCTACTTTTGTACTGGTGTTGTGGGAGTTGTTAACTAAACAAGTCACTCAACACTAGTCTCTGTCTCATATCTAGTTCAAGTTAGGTCCTTAGTTTATTTCAACTCATTGGGTCATTATTGTATCGTACAACAAGTAGGCCTGACATTTAGTATGCTATAGGAGTTTGTGCTAGATTCTAGTGTGATCCTAGAATCTCTCACTATAAAACTTTCTTAAAGATACTGAAATATGTCAAAGGCACAGTGGATGTTGGTCATTGGTATCAAACACTCTGGCATGAATTTGGCTGGTTATACTGATGTTGATTATGCTGGTTCCATGCTTGACAAGAAAAGTACTTCAAGAACTTGACATTTCCTTGGTGCCAAACTTGTCTCTTGGTTTAGCAAGAAGCAAAGCTGCATTGCCACATCTATTACAGAAGCAGAATACATTGTTGCTGGTTGTTGTGCTACCCAAATCCTCTTGTTACAACAACAACTAAAGGATTATGAGATCTATGAAAACAAGACTCCCATCTTTTGTGATAACACAAGTGCTATTGCAATTACGCAAAATCCTATACTACATTCTAGGACAAAGAACATTGAGGTTAGACATCACTTCATTAGAGATCATGTGGAGAGAGGTCACATTGAATTACTCAGAGTTGGAACAGAGGATCAACTTGCTGACATCTTCACCAAACCCCTTCAGGAAAACAATTTATAATCTTGAGACATAGTCTTGGGTTATTATAACTTCCCCTCTAAAGAGATAAGTGCTATATGTCTTCTGAAACGGGTATTCATCAAGGCTTACAAATAAATGGCAGCTGAAATAAGCTGTCAGCAAGCACTTCTCTGAATAATCTTGACTGAAATGGGAATTCAGCAAGACAAAAATGTCATATGTATGCTGAAACGGGCACTCAACAAGGCATTTGAGCGTATGACAGCTGAAATACGCTGTCAGCAAGTATTTTTCCAAACAACTTGACTGGAACGGGAATTCAACAAGTGATTGGTCAACTTCTTGACTAATCAAAGTCTGAGATGGAAACTCAGCAAGTGAATTGCTCACTGATTGATCAACACGTGTCTTGTTGTCTCTTGTCAGCTGAAATAGATTTCAACAAGACAATAAACTAAGGGGGAACTATTTTCAGCAAAACTATAACTCAGCAAGACAATTTTGTACTTTGCTTAAGAGAGATAAAATTCAGCTGCTGAAAATGTTCATTTGGCATGTTTTGGTATCAGTAAGACCAAATCAGTTGTACTTAAGGTACACTGTCACTGAGTGAAAGACGTGTGTACAATAACTGTTGGCTCTGATAAACGGCAACATAATCATGACTCAAAATGCAGTTTGAGCCATTGATTTAAAGACTGTTGTTCATCCTACGGTTGAGATCAATTTTATTTGTTAGTGGACTGCAGTTTCTTAAACGTGGCCCCACTAGCATTTAATGCAAAGTGGGCTACTTTCACTTTTGTATCTAAGAAAGTTACCTTGCTGAAAAGAATTTACATTGTAAATGTGTAAATCTCTTGAAATTCTAGATACTATAAAAACAGGGACTTAGTGAAATTGAAAAACTTTACAGTCTCAAAATTCCGAAACATCCCTCTTTCTCTGCTAGTCTGAAACCTAAGAAACTTTACATAGAAATTGTCATGTTACGGTACGATCTCCACCACATTGAAGACCAATTTTAACGTCTTGTGATGGGTAAATCTACAAAAAGCTCCAAGGGCTCAAAAGCATCATCATCCAACACTGCTCCCACACAAGTTTTCAAGAAAGATAGACTTGTGCTCCCATTCACAATTTCTGACTGGCATTTGCCCTTGTGTGAAGAAAAGATGTATTGGGGAGCAGTTGCAAAAGAAGAGCATGTTTAATACTTGGTGCAAGACAAGGATGCAGAAGAGCTTGTATCCATACTGAAAGTGTGGACTCCTGGGCTTTCTTGAGAAGGAAGCCTCAGGAATCTCCACCATGGACGTGGTGGAGTTCTTCAACAACTCCGCAGTAGAGGTTTCTGAACAAGAAACCTTGCCGAAGACATCAGTACAAGGTCTAAAGATCACTCTGAAATGGACAGACCTTGCTGATATTTTTGAATTTCCGTTAACTGGAATTACAAAAAGGTCCCTAGCTTCAATGATGACGTGCTGAAGCTGTTGTATGACAAGATTAAGAACACAGCTGATCCTTCAAGCCCAGATGATTTCCACCCTAATTCCAGCAGTAGGAAGCATGTTGTGGATATCTATAATAATATTGGACTTATTTTTGTCCAAGTGTGTAGACTGCCAAAAAGGCAGCCTTGATCAATTTAGCAGAAGACGCTGGAGCATGATCAAGTTGATACATGACATGAGCTCTAGAAATTCTTTCCAACTCAACTGGGGAAAGGTAATCATGGAAATCATCTCCATTGCTGCTAAAGACTTCAAAGCTATATCCTGTATAGGAGATGATGATTCCCAACAAGCCACCGTAGTAACCTTTCTTCCTTTGGGAATTAAGATTTGTTATCTGCTGGAAAGGCTTGGAGTTACCTTAAGAAACCCAAGAGAAATTCCTATAGGGAATTATGTTGGAAGACATCTAGACAAGCTAGCAAAGAAATCCAAGGTTGTTGATTCTTCGACTGTTAGCAAGAAGAGAAAATCTTCCAAGTCTGCTGAACAGTCTTTTGCTTCCTCTGCTCCCTCTCAGAAGAAATCAATGAAGGGAGGAAAGCAACCAACAAAATCAAAGGCTGCAAAATTGCCTAAGATTGTGGTTACTGTGGATGATACAACTGAAAAAGTTGTTGACACACATGTGCCTGAAGCCAATCAGCAAGTAGAAAAAGGGACTTGACACTTCATGATGGGTATTGACTTGCTTGCTGCTGCTGCTACTCAGATAGTAGAAAAAGAAACAACTAGGCTCGACACACCAGTGGACAATGCAACTGTGCAAACAGCTATTGACACTGAAAGAAGAGAGCAAGAACTCATTCATCAACAAGAGGCTCTGAAAAATATCAGCAAAGACATGAGCGTTGATTAATTTGAGGACACGGCAACACTTGCTTTTTTTTTATACTACAGAAAATGTAGAAGTTCAACTTGCTGAAACAACAAGGGAGAATGCTGAAATACTTCAGCAGACTCAACCAGAACAAGAAGCCAGAGATATACTAGAAAAGCCTGCTGAAGATCACACAGTTCCAACAAAAGAGATTCAAGGAACTGATAAAGCTCTTCCTTATACTCAGCAGGTAGTTAATTCTCTAGATTCCATCAGTTCTGCTAAATTGTTGTTATCTTTTGCTAAATTTTTCTTATTACAGGCTTCTCAAGACAAAGATATTGAAGCAATAGTTGCTGAAGAAGAAAAAGGCAAATCAACTACTGAAGAACAGGTAGTTGATCTTTCTCAGCATGATACTAAACTCTTGTGTTTATATCATGTTTCTAATTTGTCTAAGTTTCAAGGTAATGAGATGGAGGTTGATGAAACATCTCCACCAACTGCAACCACTGCACCTACAGTGCAAGAAATAAATGAACCTGATGCTAATGCATAGGTAATTTATTCTCTAACTAAAAACACTAAGGTTGTTGATACCCATGTTGCTGAAACTGACAACTTTCTGTTTCAGGTTCAAAATAGGAAGGAATCATCCCCCTCTGCTTATACACTCGCTCTTACTGATGAAGCCCTGCTTGCAGAATTCAAAGAAATGATTGTCACACTTGCTGAAACGCAAACAACTAAAACAGTCACTGCTGCTGAGCAAACTATCATTCCACTAGTCAATGTTGAAATGCACACTGAAGAGCCAGTCCCTGCAGAAAAGCATATGGTTGCTGAAGAGTCATTAGCTCCTACTCCAGTCCCTGCTGAAAAGCACACTATTGAGATTCCAGTCACTGCCTTAGAGCACACTGTTAAAAAGCCAGCTGAAGAAGCTAAAGGTGATAGCGATGGTCTATAAATATCACCAGAAGGACTAAAGGGCGCTCTAAGACATTGGAGTCGTCCAAATAGAAGAATGGGCAAACCTTTTCAAGAAGAATGGGGTCCAACCTCTCTAAGAAGACTTGGGGCCAACCTCTCAAAGAATACTTGGGGCCAAGACTCCGTCCCACGACCCCAAGACCCTGGTCCTCGGCTCCCAATCAAAAGTCAACTCTGGTCAATGGTCAACTATGGTCAATAGTCAACTATGGTCAACCTTGGTCATCACCGTAAAATATGGTCTAAGGGTCGAATCTTGTATCGGGCACGGACCGCAATCCTTAAGGCCCATGTACCAAGTATGATGGGTCAAGCCCATTAAGGGCCCATGAGCCAAGTCCATTATGTGTGGTGCAATATGGACCGGACACTTGTCACTCATCCATGAAGGGAGGATTCCCCTCCTACCACTATAAATAGGACTTCCTCCTATGAAGAAGGGACTCCACACAACACTCTCTCCTCACAATTCCACTCACTAAAAGTGAGCCCTAGTAAGCAAGCTTGAGAGAACTCACCCTTGGGAGTTCTCTCAACACTACTATTCATATTTTGCACTTGAGGCCCCAAACCTCAACAAGTAAAGTCTACCATCTTGTTGACCACATGGCAAGACGGTTAGAAGTAGCTCACCCCCCCCCCCCC
>JAQRGC011907994.1:0-11122 GCA_028659135.1 Plantago lanceolata
AAAATAATAATTAAGTTTACTTTTTTTTTTTGGAGCAAGAAAAATTCCATTACCAAAAAATCAAGAAGTACAGAGCCGATACAACAATCCAGGCTAACCAATCATGACAAAACTCTAACCAGCAAAATCTATCCAGAAATTCTTAAACACAAACTGATCAACACTATAACCTAGAGAAAAAAAGCTTCAATCCAGCATGTCCCTGTGCTCTAACTGCTATCACTTGAATGATTTTCTCCGCAAGATTATCATCTATAGGTTGCTGGCAGAAAATACCCTTGTCTCGACTACTCCACACATCATAAATTGTCTCAGTCATCGCAGTTCTGAGGAGTTTAGATTTCATACTCTTTCCCTTGCTCTTATCAATGGCCCATTCCAACTCCTGATTCCAGCCAACTGGGCAGCGTACATGCTGCATCCATGCCAATACTTTACTCCAAATTCCACCTGTGACCCTGCAGCTAAAGAACAAGTGCTCTGCAGATTCATCCCCATTACAGAACCAACATTTTCCATCAGTGTGGATACCAAATTTGTTTAGCCTATCTTTCGTGCTCAATCTCCCCAGACAACAGAGCGAAAGGGTGAATAACGCTCTAGGTCTTGCACAGTTACCATAAAACAGTCTTCTCCAAGGTACTTTTGGTTTTGGAGCACACAGATTTCTATACACAGTCCCAGTGTTAAATTTGTTCTTTCTGATAGCCTCCAGCCAACCATCAGTCTGCACCAATCTGGACTTGTGCTTGAAAATAGCTTTGATGATCCATGAACAATTCACTCCAGGCTGGAATTCAAGAGTATATCTTCCTTTAATGTAGTAAGTATGAACCCACTTGACCCACAATTTATCTGCCTCCCGAGCAAGGTTCCAAAGCATTTTGCCTAAGGTAGCAATGTTCCACTCAACAAGGGAAATAATGTTTAATCCACCCTCCATCTTAGCATCACACACATGGTCCCAAGAGACTGGGGCTCTTCTGCTTGGTTCGTCTTTACCAGTCCATAGAAAAACTCTACAACAAGATTCGATAAAATGCAGTACCTTCTTTGGCAAAGGAAAGGCCTGCAGCCAGTAATTTGTTGTAGCAAAGAGCACACTTCGAATTAATTGAACCCGTCCTGCATAACTCAATATCTTTGAGCTCCAGTGCCTAATTCTCTGCAGAATCTTATCAATAAGCAGCTCGTAGGATGAAACAGACAATTTTTTGCTGTCTAGAGGCACGCCTAAGTACCGAACTGGTAGTTCCCCCTTATCAAAACCCGTCATACTCAGTATTCTGCTCTATATGCTGTCTGCCACCCCTCCAAAATAAGTTTTTCACTTGGTAGGGCTAGCCCTCAATCCAGTTGCAGCAGAGAATTTGTGAAATTGTCCCATAAGTAGCTGAACTGAAATCTCATCCCCTCTACATAGTAACATCAGATCGTCCGCAAAGCACAAATTGGTGATCCCCAAGGCTGGAAATTGAATTTAGGGTTGTTTCTAACTTAGGATGGAAATTGAAGTTAGGGTTGTTTCTAAGCTGCTGAAGTAGTCTGTGCAAATACTCCATAATGAGCACAAAGATAAGAGGAGAAATTGGATCTCCTTGCCGCAATCCTCTCTTTGCCACCAAAAGTCCTGATGGTTTGCCATTTATTACATACCTGTAAGACACTGTAGAGACACATAGAATAACCCAATGAACAAATTTCACAGGGAAACCCAATTCCTCCATAATACTTTGCAGGGCACACCATTCTACCGTGTCATACGCCGTTTGGATGTCCATTTGTATCATGCATCTAGGTGATATCCCTTTCCTCCCATAACCTTTCATTAGCTCTTGAGCTAAGAAAATATTATCATGTATATTTTTACCCGGAAGGAAGGCAAATTGACTCTCATCCACTATGCTATTTATCACTTTACCCAATCTAGAAGTGAGAACCTTTGAAATGATCTTTAGTATGGTGGAGCAACATGAGATAGGTCTCATTTCCTTAACAGTATGAGCATTGGCTGACTTGGGTATCAAGGTAACTAAGGTACAGTTAATAGCTTTGTACATATTCCCTCCATTGAAGAATTCATCAATAGATGCCATAACATCACTCTTCACAACCTTCCATGCACCCTTGAAAAAACAAGAGTTAAAACCATACATACCTGGTGCTTTCAATTCACCAATACTCTTGAGGGCAACAGCCACTTCCTCCTCAGTAACAGGTTGTATCTGTAGCAACCCCTCATCTCTAGTAAGCACTCTTCCAGCTCTGATGGCAGGTAAATCAATGCCTTGGAGGGAGCTTGCATTTTTTCCAACAAGATTTGTATAAAAATTCAGTACCTCAGCTTCTATTTCATCTTGACCAGACTTGAGTGTACCATCCAGCCCTTGAAGAGTATGCAGCCCCTTATTCTTGTTCTTTTCTCTAGCTTGAGCATGAAAGTACGCGTTGTTCCGATCACCGAGTTGCAACGAAGTTATGTTTGCTTTCTGTCTCAAAACCTGTTCCTCTTTCTTGTGTAGCTCTAGGAGATCCTCAGTTGCTTTTTTCACCTCCCCTACAAGAAGATGATTGGATAAATCATTGCTTAGAGCTCCTTGCAGCTCCTCAAGATGAGCTCGACAGTCCAAAACATCCTGGGAAATATGCTGGAATTTCCTTGCCATCTCCCTCATTTGAGGTCTCAATATTTTAAGCTTCTCCCAAAGGCAAAACATAGGTGAGCCATGAGCATCACCCTCCCAACTGTCTCGTACAGCCTGCAGGAAATCAGGTTCTCTCACCACATTATTCAGAAATTTGAACATGGCATTTTGCCTGGGCGCCCGACCAATAATAGATACTTTCAGCGCTGAATGGTCTGAAATTCCTGCCTGGAGCACCTCAAGTTGCGTGTTGCTGTACTTAAGGAACCAATTAGTGTTGGCAAGAGCTCTGTCAATCCGTGAGTGAATTAATCCCCCTTGGCCTCATGTTTGTTGTTCCATGTAAAGAACAAGCCAACTGAATCCACCTCACTTAGTTCTATTTCATTCATCATATTAGCAAGATCCTGGAACTCACTTACATGGACATGTTGTCCTCCAATCCGGTCACCAACATGAAGCACATTGTTATAGTCTCCAATTAGTATCCAAGGGCCAGTAGAGTGAGTTTTTAAACTCTCCAAATCTCTCCATAGCTTCCTCCTTTGCTCCAAATGGTTCTGAGCATACACAATAGTTAACCAATAGCTAAACTCTCCCTTTACATCCTTAACACATAGATGCAGAAACTGATCAGATTCATGTACCTTAGTTACTAGTACTTTACCAGGATCCCACAGGCACCATAATCTCCCATTGTCATGACTTCCATAATTATCCAAGAAGCACCACTTATTACCAAAACTATCTCTAATTTTTTTTTTGCTTTTTCTTGCTTAACTCTAGTTTCAATCAACACCACTATGGCACACTTATGACTTGAGAGACAAGAGCCAATCTCTCGGTGCCTAGCCCTTTTATTCAAGCCCCTAACATTCCAAGATAATATCATGTTATGGCACTATCCTCCCATAGGAGACAATCTCCAATCCCAAGGGGAGTAAAGCCATTGCTGTGAATAATCTCTATATCTCCAATATTAATCCCACCAATTTTCTCTTTACCTTTCTTGCTCCTCTTGGCTATTTCAGACCAGTTCTCTTCCCCATTAGCCAATTCCTTACTCTGTACCTCAGTGTCCTTGTTACTCTGCACCACTGGGCGTACTTCTCTTACTGCCTCTTCTTCAGTCCCCTTATCCACAGCAGCAACAACAGGCTTTGGTATATACTGAGCCCTCATTGTAGGTGGCTTCCTGTTAGCCCTTGGCTTTTTCAACTCACAGTTATGACCACTTTTCCGGCAAACATTACAATACAGGGGGTTACCTTCATATTTCACAGGTTGCTCGATTCTTCTACCCATGTGATCCTTAATGGTGATGGACTCTTTCAGTTTCCTGGAGACATCAATTTCCACCAAGACTCGTGCATATGATACCCGCAGCTTTTTAGCCGTATATTCATCAGTCATCACAGGTTTCCCCAAGGTACTAGCTATCTTCCCAATACTTCTCTCTCCCCATAAGTGGAGTGGGAGTTGTGGTAATGTCACCCACATTGGTACCACCTTCAGTTCTTCAGAAATGTCAAATCCCGGCTCCCACTTCTTCAGAAACATGGGCTTACAGTATATTGAATACGACCCACGCCTTAATGCTTCATCTCTATCTTCACTAGACTGGAATCTCAACAGGAAGTATCCTTTCTCATGATAATACAGTTCAGGTATAGCAACAGTATTCCAAACTTTCTCAATAATCAAGCGTACAACATTCATGGTTAGATCATCATCAAGGACATACATGATTATAGAATTTTCCCAAAACTGTAGCTCAGATTCCACATCTTCATTATCAAGTTCAACCTCAATATCACCATTAATCACAGAGGGAGCAAAAAAACTAACAGACGTGCCATTAGTCGATTTCCTATTACCTGTGATGGCAATAATCCATGGTTTCTGGATCGGATTTGGGGGATTTGTAGTCTAATCCGGCACCGGAGTTGATTCCACCCTTGATTCCGTCTCATTTTCATTCACAGTACTCGGCATCAACACCTCCCTGTCTCGCACCATGTTATCCGGTGGTGGTGACCTACTCGTCACCGGCGAGGCAACTCGTCGCGAAGTACCAACCAGTTCGATCCCAATCGAGCTTAAGATCTCCCGTTGCTCAGCAGTGGAGCTCCTCGTGGAAATCGGCCGTGATACTCCAGCTTGCTGTGTCACCGCCTTCTTCGACGGCCGGCCAACACGGCGAGTAAGCATTTTCCGATGTTACACCTCCAGTGTGTGAAAATCGCCCACACTGGTTATATTATTTGTCTATTTGGTATAATTAACTTTACTTTTGTTCACCATACCTGTTAATGTATGCAAACAATACTTAACAAGAAAAAAAAAAGTAAGATGAAAATCATAAACAAGGTAAAGCTTATCTTTAAAGAATTTTCTCATATAGTGACACATCGTTTGACTGAGTTAATACGAATCAGTTTACAGTTGGCCCCCTGTAAATGATCACTGGATCCAAGGGAAAATTACTAAAAGAGTATGTCACTTTTTCTCCTGATATGGAGGAAAAAGTGAGTAACCTGATGAGTCATAACACTTGGAACCTGAAAAAATTACAAGAAATACTACCTCGAGAAATTTGCTATGAAATTCTAGGAGCTCATGTAAATTATTCCTCTAATGATATAGCTTTCTGGGGTCAGTTAAAAGATGGACAATTCACAGTTAAGTCTTCTTACCACTTCCTCATGAGAGATGATAAGCGACCTAATGTGCAAAAGCCATGGAATAAGATTTGGAACCCGCAGATTCAACCAAAGTTTAGGTTTTTCACTTGGATTTGTCTACAGAACAAATTACCAACTGCAGTTCACTTGTTTAAAATTAATGTGTTAGATTCACCAAGATGTTCGCTATGTGGTTGCTAAAGAGTCCATGCATCATTTATTCTTTGATTGCCCCTTGTTCAGTAATATGAGACGGTATATTCTGGGTATACAAAATGCTACATGCTTCTCTGAGATTTTATGAAACTCCCCTTTAAACTTTGAGCCTCAGTTACTTGCTATCTTATTTTGCTGGCTTGTTTGGAACATTAGAAATGCCATTTTGTTTAAAGAATTCAAATTCACTCAGTATTCTTTTGATTTGAAGTTGCATAACATCTGGAATCATAATAAAACTCTAAACCCTCATGTTGGTTTAGTGAAGGCCCCAAAATCCCTCAGAACTGATAATAGCTCTTGGATTGCTGTTCCTGCCAGTTTTTTAACACTCAATATTGATGGTTCACTTCCGAAAGAAAAAAGTGGGCAGTGGCAGGATGTATCTTGAGAAATTCTGCAGGAAACTTTGTTAGAGCCAGTGCCACCTTCTTGGGTAGTATGGATCATAATACTACTGATTTTTCTGCACAAAAACTAGGAATTCTCTTGTGTATTTCCTTGGATATTAAGAAAATGTCCATCCAAACTGATTCCAAGGTTCTTCTGTCTTCTTTTGACAGGAAGGATGCAGCAACGATCCAGCAAAAGGCAATAATTGAAGAAATAAACGATCTTTTATGCAACTTTGATGAAGTCCAGATGCATTTTGTATATACAGAAGCCAATGGAGCCGTTGATGTACTAGTCAAGTCTTCTGTTGTGACCTTAACTAGTTATTGTGAATATTTAGGAAGAAAATCAAGGCAGATGAGTAAATAGAGCTGAACAAATGATATTTGATGTCTATTACACTTATTCTGAATATGAATAGAAAGATAATAGGTGATGTCCGGTGACTTGTTCCCGGAGATGATAGCCTGGGAAACAAGAAAAAGGGTTTAGTGTATGGAGAATTGTTGCAGATTCAATGTATGTAGGTTGTTAGAGGATTTACCTCATAACACTCCCATAAGATCCATCCAGCAACATTGGCACACCTAAATAACAAACTTGCATGTGCTACTGCCGGCTGGAGGTTTCATCACCGGCATGAGTCGGTCACAACATCCATTTCACTTGTGCGTAACTAAAACTGAAAATAACCATGCAATGAAAATAAACTGTAAAAACAGAATAAGGAAAAGACTACTATGCCCTTCGTCTTCAACACTTAGTTGCAACAATGTCGCCCTCTAAACTTGTCTTGTCCTCAAGACAATGAAAAATTAGGGTATTGCAACGCCATACTTTCTCCCAAGTAGCGGCTTCCGGTGGATATCCTTCCTAGTGGACGAGCACCTCTTCTGACGATCGGTTGCGGATCTGCACAGTACGGCGACGGAGAATTTTCACTCGATAAGTCTAGGGAACTCCATCTCCGTTAAGGGGTGGCAAAATTGGAATTGGGGTAAAGCGAGTCTTAAGCTTTTTCTTTAGTAGAGAGACGTGGATGACTGGATGCATCTTAGTATCGGAGGGTAGGTCCAATTTGTAAGCAACTTGGCCGATTCTCTTCAAGATTTGAAAAGGGCCAAAATACTTAACCGAAAGTTTGGTTTGGTGATTAAGAAGATTGTTCCCGACTCGGAACGGCTACATCTTGATGAACACCCAACCCCCACGGCAAATTCACGGTGGTCAGCATAAAGTTTCATTCTTTCCTGTGCAATTGCCAGATTTTCCTTCAGTAATTGGAGCATATACTGTCGATCACCAATGAACTCTTGTGCCTCTGATTCATGACTCTGTAGGTAAGGACCAAGGGATAACTGAGGGGGAGGATATCCATACAAAGCTTGGAAAGGAGAAGTCTTCAGAGCTGAGTGGAAGCTAGAGTTATACCACCATTCTGCCAAAGGTAACCATTGTGCCCATTGCTTTGGCTTTGTATGAATCATACGTCTTAGATAGGTCTCCACACACCTATTTAGCCTTTCAGTCTGACCATCACTTTGAGGATGATGGGTTGTGCTCATATGAAGTTGTGTGCCTAGTAATTTAAAAAACTCCTTCCAAAAAGCACTTTGAAAGACCACATCTCTATCACTAACTATAACTTCTGGAATTCCATGTAGCTTGTGTATATGTTGTAAAAATAGAGTGGCCAAAGATTCAGCTGTATAAGGATGTGAGATTTCAAGAAAATGCCCATACTTGGTGAGTCTGTCAATTATTACCCAAATGACTTGTTTACCTGCAGACGTAGGAAGTCCCTCTATGAAATCCATGGATATATGTGTCCATGGTTGGCTAGGGATAGGTAGAGGTTGTCATAGCCCAGGGTAAGCCATTGATTCATCCTTACACTGTCTGCAAACATCACAGGCTGCAATGAAATCCTCCACATCTTTCTTCAATCCCTTCGAGTAGAACAAAGCTTTAGCCCTCAGATAACTAACATGGATCCCTGAATGCCCTCCTATGGATGATTCATGAATAGCCTTGAGGATGGTGAGTCTGACATGACCAGTTGTACCCACCACAATCCTATTTTTGTATCTGAGAACTCCATCCACCACTGAATAGTCACTAACTTGCTAAGGATCAACAAGACAAGCTGTTAACAGCTCTGTGGTCTCTGCATTATCTTTGTAGCTTGACTGAACTTCCTCCGCCCATATTGGTTTGACATGAGTAAATAGGGCATTGATTGAACTGTCATCTGCTACTTCAGACATATATTCATACTTCCTGGAATGTGCACCAACTACCAAATTAGCTTTCCCTGGCTTGTACTCAATGGTGTAATCATAGCCCATTAATTTGTATAACCATTTTTGCTGTAAAGCATTGGTTATCTTTTGTTCTTTCAAGTATTTGAGACTTGCATGATCTGTCCTGATTACAAATTTTGCTCCCACCAAGTAGTTTGTCCATTTGCTAACTGCAGTCATAATGGCTAACTATTCCTTTTCATAAGTTGACAGGGCTCGGTTCTTTGGACAAAGGGCCTGGTTGAAGAAGGCAATAGGTTTTCCTTTTTGCATCAGAACTGCTCCGATTCCTGTCTCGCATGCATCTGTTTCCAGCTCAAAAGGTAGAGAGAAGTCAGGCATAGCTAGGGTTGGGGCCTGGATCAGCTGTTGTTTGAGCTGATGGAAAGCTGCTTCTGCTTCAGGTGACCACTCAAAACTTCCCTTCTTGGTCATATTAGTTAGAGGTCTAGCTATAACCCCATATTTAGGAGTAAACCTTCTGTAGTACCCTGTAAACCCAAGAAAACCTCCAAGGGCCTTTAAGGTTTTAGGAAGTGGCCAGACCACAATGGTTTGAATCTTGGCAGGATCAGTTGTTACTCCTTCTGAGCTAATAATATAGCCAAGATAATCCACTTGAGAGATTGAAAAAGAACATTTGCTCCTCTTTGCATAAAGTGAATGTTGCTTGAGTAACTGTAGCACTTCTGTTAAGTGAATGCAATGGTCTTCTAGTGATTTGCAGTAGATCAAGATATCATCAAAGAAAACTAGGACACTTTTTCTTAATAAAGGAGCAAATACTTGATTCATTAATTTCTGAAAAGTAGCTGGAGCATTAGTTAGACCAAAAGGCATCACATTGAATTCATATTGACCATGGTGAGTGACAAATGTTGTAGCTGCTTTATCTGTTTCCCTCATCCTTATTTGAATGTAACTTTGTCTTAAATTTAACTTGGAAAAAACAGCGGCTCCATTTAACTCAGACAACAGATCTTCAATCACAGGCATAGGGAACTTGTCCTTGACTGTAATACTATTAAGTATCCTGTAGTCTATGCACATCCTCCAACTTGCATCTTTCTTCTTAACTAACAGGACTGGTGAGGCAAAAGGACTTGAACTGGGATTGATCAGACCTTGTGCTAGCATCTCTTCCACTTGCCTCTCTACTTCATTCTTGAGTATGTGGGATACTCTGTAAGGTCTCTGGTGTATGGGTTGTGACCCCTCCTTTAAGGTAATACTGTTGTCAATAGCTCTTCTGGGTGGTAATGTTTTTGAAAGTGTCATGGGCCTGTGTTCTGGTAAATGTTGAGTAAACATCAGTACAACACGTGGTTAGCACTTTATGGACTTATTGGGGATTTGACCTTTTCTTCACAGCAGTAGGTTTTTGGTGTATCTTGTGTCTCAAGAATAATATTCATGAAGATACATGACATGTAGAAGTGTGAAGTAGGTTTTGGTATAGAAAGATTTTCTATTCCGAAAAGATTTTGCTAAAGAAAGTTAGTCTTGAGGAGCACTCTGCAACGCAATCAAGATGAGATCTTAAGTACTAAAGAAGGCACAATGCTTTCCTATGTGAGTACCTTGAAGACTGCTATATAAGTTCAAGGAAAGATTTGGAAAAAATTGACGCACAAAAATTTCGGGAAGCATTGAAGTTTAACTATTCGAGTTTTTCTGTTTTACATGAGTTTAGTTCTTGTCTAGTTGTGTATTGGGATCTTTGTATTTCAGTTTATAGATAGGAAGAACAGTAGGTGATTCATCATCTTTAACCTCATGTTTTAGGATTGTAGTTGTTGATTCATCATTGTAATCTCTGAAGTTTCGATCAATTACTATAGTCTTTAAAGCCTTTGGCTATCTCTCAAGTGATATTCATATCAGTTGAGAAAAGTTCTGTGTTCTTTTATTTCCGCTGTTTATTTTACTCTGTTATTTAGTAGTGTTGTGGGGATTGTTTTCTAAACAACTCACTCAACACCACTCTCTGTCTCAGATCTAGTTCAAGTTAGGTCCTCAAGTTATTTCAATTGGCATCAAGAGCTTATCACTTCCATTGTAAGTGATTGGACTTGATACTGAGATGGAAATTGGTGAATTCAGAGTTCCTAAAACTCTGGATCTTCTGGCAAACTGGCTCTCTGGACACTTGAACACTCTTGTTCCTGTAGTGTCTATCACTCGAACTATGAAGCCACCCAGCCAGAAGAAACCTGTCAGAATCCTTATGACCAGACTCTCAAAATCTCCAAACATGGGTCTCAAACTCGAAAGGAGAGCTGACTGTCACTCTATGGCCAGGAAGGATTCTGAAGATCACTACAAGAACTCCTAGGATACGATCAGAAGTTTGACAATTTCATGTCAAGACATCTCTTCGTATCACTTGAGTATAAACTATCTCCTGGAGAAAGAAAACGTTTCAATGACAAGGGATATTAGACCACGTGCAATTCCTGGTATGCTGCATTCATGTTGTGATCCTGAGGAACGTAATATCCTTCAGAAAGATTCATAATTTTCCCATGTTGAGTCAGATGTTGGCAAAACAATTGCCCCAACATATGACCTCACATGCCGTATGGCTGCCACAAGACTCATTACTGTTGATTGGTATCTAGATAGTGCCTGCTCAAGACACATGACTGGATCTAGACACCATATCATCAACTTTGTGCCTCTAGACAGTGGGTCAGTTACATATGGTGGTAGATCACATGGCAAAATACTTGGAAAAGGAGATCTAAACGTCCCTGGCTTCCCTAATCTAAGTGATGTGTATCTTGTAGAAGGACTTAAGGCAAATCTAATCAGCATTAGTCATCTCCGTGATGAGGATATGCTGGTCAAATTTGACAAAACTGCATGTTATGTTCTTAAT
>JAQRGC011908017.1:0-27336 GCA_028659135.1 Plantago lanceolata
TGATTCTGCCTTCCATTTGGGGTCATTGAGATTGAACATAACACGGAACACAAAGCACCATAAGCTGTAGCTGCTGCATGGCGAACCGAATACGATCTGTAGCACAATCCACAGAAAACAAAAAAGAAATGTATTATTCAGTATTACAGTTAACGTATTTCTATGCAAGATACAGCACTTTCATCAATGAACTGCGTAATTGGCACCTTGCATTTCGTGGAAAACATTCAGAAATTTCTTACACCTAATTCAAGTATTAATAGTAGTCGAAAAACATTTTCAATTTAGAAATTCCATCCATAGCAATATGCCATAAGGTGTGTACTGTGTAGTTTCATAAGCTACAAAAGAAGCACATAATACAGCACCACATGTGTCACCTTATTGCACTGATTATCTCTTTATCAATCTAATACTAGCGAAACTCGAAACTCGTGAATGAGATCATCCCTACAAACTTCATAACATCGTCTAACTATGCATTCTTCAAAAAACTCAGGTATATCAATTAATCAGTAGAAAAAACTTAACAGTGACCTATCACACAGCTTTACAGAGCTGAGTAAAGTAAATTGAACTGTATAATTAGAACAAAGAGAAACGTCATAAAAGCTCAATTAGGTGAACAAAATTGAGTGGGGAGAAATAACGTACTTATCAGTGAGGAGCTGAGAAAAGCCCTGTGCAAGGAAGGAGGCGGAGTGTGTGACGAGAAGCGAATTAGGAGGGTAAATTATGGCGCGATGAAGAGAATTGAGGGCAGCGAGCCTGGGTTCGTCTTCTTCAGGAGTCGGAGAACTAGAGGAAGGTTTAGCGTCGTCCTTGGGTAGCGCCGCCGTAAGAAAGGCGGCGAGCTGATTGTGATGGTGGTGGTGGATTCCTTGCATCAT
This sequence comes from Plantago lanceolata, assembly GCA_028659135.1. Taxonomy (NCBI): domain Eukaryota; kingdom Viridiplantae; phylum Streptophyta; class Magnoliopsida; order Lamiales; family Plantaginaceae; genus Plantago; species Plantago lanceolata. Next base: position 891 of record JAQRGC011908017.1, read on the forward strand.
GTCTCCACCGCATATCTCTCTCGGTATCTACTTGAAGAAGGGCATTTCTATTCGGTTGGGGTTTCAGTTTTTGTCGCCGGAGAGAATTTGAGTGACCGGCCAGAAGAAGACTTCTCGTTAGTTTGTTTGGGTTTTGGGGTTTAGTTTTGGAAGTGTTCAGATAGCACCCTGCACAAAGATTTTATTGCATATTAGCCCCAAACAAATACCTGGTGAATTTGAACTTTATAAATACTTTAGTCAATTAGTCATGTACTCCGTATAATACTTGATGATATGTTTTTGTTTAAGGCCCGTTTAATTTACCTTAATTTTAGTTCAGTTCAATTTAAGTTCATTCAATTAAGTTCAGTTCAGTGCTTAGTTCAAATTTGTATTTCAATTCAGTTCAGTTAAGTTCAGTTTAGAAACTCTCAGTCGAATTAAACGGAGCCTAAGACTAAAGTGACGTTTAATTTGCTTGAGAGACTCTGAACTGAACTTAATGAAGTTGAGTTAAGCTGAACTTATTCGAAGTATAAATTTCAACTAAGTAAATAAAGTAAATATGAGTTCACTAGACGTAAACTGAATTGAATTGAATGAAAATGAACTGAATTTAAGGTGAATTAAACGTAGCCTTATCCAGGAAGATTCATAATCTAGCTAAACTAAGGTCAGTCGAGGTGAAATGTGTTTTATGCCACCCGACTTTTTAACTTGTTTGTAATTATTGAAAGTTTGGAAGCTAGACCTCTTGGAATTTCATATAAAATATGGGGCGGGATGATAATAATACCATTCATGAAGGGCCTAGTACAATTTGACCTGGAGAATAACTTTCTTGTTGACTAGGAACTTGTTCTCACAGCTCACAACAGAAATCAGAAAAGTAACAGGGGAAGAGAAACCCTTGGACATTCCAGCCAAAACGATGTCGTACGACGACGTAGAGATCGAAGACATGGAGTGGAACGACGAGCTCAACGCCTACACATACCCCTGTCCCTGCGGCGACCTGTTCCAGATCACCAAAGAGGATCTCCGAATCGGAGAGGAGATTGCGCGGTGCCCTAGCTGCTCGCTCTACATCACCGTAGTTTACAACATGGAAGATTTTCTGGACAGTTCCAGTAAAAAACCGGAGCCGCCGAAGTCTCAGCCTATTGCCGTAGCTTGAATACAATCAGGTCATATTCATTGTTACTACCGCAATTTTTTAGGTGGCAAGTTGAGTAATTGGTGCCTTATTACTATGAGCTTGTAGAGATGATAACACTATTGATAATTTGAAGTATGATTTATTCTTATCGAGTTAAAATTTTGTTTATGAATTGAGTTTGAGTTAGTGCCCTAATTAATATCTTGATGCTTATGTACTTATGTGATACTGGTAATTATGATAGTTGTGCTGATGGGAAGTCTCAGAGGTGCTGATTGTGCTTTTCTTTTCGACCTTATGAATTTTCGTGTTGAATGTCTGAGCTGGATGTGCTGTTCAATACAAGATTGTGATTTTGTGTTCAGTGTTCTGTTGTAGTCACTTTGCGGTTTATGAGCATAGAGCGTAAGAGTAGAACTTCAAATGTTTTGCATCTTACTCTAGTTTTCGTGTCATATGAAGAACTGAAACTGAGGGTAAAACTTAAGCATATTTCCCCAATTGCCGAGTCATAGTGCAGTTTTCCTTTGATCTTTTACCTTAAGCTACATTATAAATTAACCTTCCACCCTCATTTGAGTAGGATAATGTGAAACAGCCAAGCTTTTCTGCTGCTCAAATTCTAATTTTGTAGCAGAACATTCCTTAACCATTGTTCTGGGGGGAGTAAACTTACTGGGAAACAAAATAATAATATTTGCATGGCGTGAACGGATGAACTCCAGCCAGTTTGCAGTAATATTGATCCATGTATGCTTAGGGTGCTTATCCCTCGTGATAAGAGAACATAACTTATTTGTCTAGCCAGGACCTTAGAGTCTTATCTGTCTTCTGGCATGAAAACCAGAGCGGAGTGATTAAGCAATTCTGATACTTAACCCTTGTTCTGGCCGAGGCTTTAGAGTATCTTCTTTTGGCATGAAAACAGAGTAGCGCTCAAAGTGTATTTTGTGCAGAACATTTCGCAACCATTGCTCTGATTCACTGTTTCTAGAGTGTCAGAGTAGAGTAGGACTCTAGGAGTATGGACTATGGAGAGTAAATGAGTATGGAGTTTTTTGGGTCACAGAGTAGAGGGAGTAGTATGAAGAGTAAAATGCCTAAGCTTTAACTCTAAAACTTCCTTGCCACACTAAGATGCACATGTTCTTGTTTTGTTCCCTATAAGTTCAAGTATTCAATGTTATTGTACTTCAGTAGTATCTAGTTTATTTCTTTGCCAGGCATGGAATTCTGCCAGTATTCTATTCTATGGTGTTCATCTAGAGTATCCATCTTTTAGCATGTAGAGGAGATTAGGCAATTCCCTCACTTACCATCATCCATCACCACATTGAGGACACAGAAATACAAATATAAATCACATATAGACATTTATTCCGCTCAGAAGTTTCATCTCCGAAAATGTATGGTTATAACTTATATAAGTAACATAGACCACTTGAATTTGAATCAAATGTAGTTCTACATCCAATATATCAAAAAACTGTGCGATAAAATACAATATTATTTAACCAACCGAAGTTCATTCTTCTTCAACAATAGCTTCAATTCGAAGAAGCGCAAATCCAACTGCTACTCCAACAAGAGTCAAGCCATTCATAATAGCTGCAATTCTGAAAATCTCTTCCACGGCACTGCAGGTGATAGTAAGAGAACCTCGGCCGCCTCTCCTTCCTCTCACTGGCATTCTCAATGAGTTAACAATGTTAACAAATGCCTGTTGGGAGCCAACCGGACGGCCTAATGCAGTTACACAGTTCTGGGCCTTGAGACCGCTAAATGCGTTCAGTCCTGCAACGCAGGTCATGTTCGGGCTCCTCCTCGATGATCTGGTGAGGCTCGCAGCCACAGTGGTGGCCATGGGAACCTATAGAAGTAGAAAGAATATAATTAACATGGTATATACAGCATGTAATATGATCATATCCAGTCGTTAAGAGATGTACCGTCGATAGAGTTGCCGCCATTGCTATGTGTGAGACTCAAGAAGACCTGTGCAGAGAAACAATACATGCAACAGTTGTTAAAAGATTCATGAAATAAGAACTGTGAAGTACTAGTAGAAGTTGTTTCTTGTTTAGTTACCTGTTGTCTGTGATAGTGTGATTGAGGTTGGTGAAGATGGAATCAATCAAGGGATAATGGGAGATTGGAGTTGAGGTGTTTGTAAGGGAGAAATGGGAGTGTGTGGATAAGGGGGTGATGATATGGTTGGCTGAGAAGAACAAGATTGGATGGGGTTTTGATTGTGTAAAGTGAATTGTACCATTACCAGTTATTAGTAGTGGACAGGAACAAGGCTAACCTTATTGCTGCAAACTGTTTTCAGTTTTAGTCAATCTTCTTTTAACACTTTCACTTAAACCGATTTTACCTTATTTTGCTTACTTTAATCTCCGACTTTCGCAAACATGTGTAAGTATTAGTAAAAGTTTTTGGTGAGCATCAGTGCATCACTGCACTAAGGTGATACTCATCTCTTTAATCAATCGAGTTGATGTTTAATTTAGTTACTTTTACTTTGATCGGTTTGATAATGATTTTACTTCTTGTTACATGATCCTTGAAAAATACAAGTACTGCTAGAAGTTTTTTGTTTGTTTTTTTTTGTTTTTTTTTTTTTTGAATCAGCCAAGTCTACTCTATTCCTACTCCTAATATATTACATTTCCTTTACCATCTATACCACCTTATGACTCCGTCGGGGTTCGAACCCCTAACCTCTCGTTGCTACTCCAGCACCCTTACCACTCGGTCACCCTTATGACTCCACTAGAAGATATTTTTTAGATTGTACCTGTGCTAGACACGAACACAAAACATATCATCATGACTTGTGCCAGACACACACACAGTACATAGGTGTAATTTCAATTTTTAAACAATGATTAGTAGTGAAATTCTACACCTACAGAAATACTCAAATACAAATACTATGTTGGAAAAAACAACATTAGATAACAGTTCTACGTCCAAAGTTAACCCATAATTGTTACGTAAAATTTGTACTACAATCACAGTACTCGACTACTCTCTATCTACGTCCAACCAAAATGTTTTCAAGTTCATTCTCATTCATCAATGTTTGTGTGTATATTCTAGGCTTCGACTAGTAAATGGTCTTTTCTTAAATGGCTTTTTTTCATTGCCCTACCCAATGTAGGAGCTGTGTTGGACAAACTCAGTTTTATTTGCAAGTTCAATCTTACATATGGATATGTACTAGGGCAGTGAAACATATTTTTTTCTCGAACAGAAATATCCTTCATGTTAGAAAAATAACAGTTTTGCTCGTTGTTTCCGGTGTAATAATTGGAAAACAATTCATAAAAAATGAATTGTAACATATCAATATATCTAAATTAATGCCAAATTGTTATTACTTGCCCAAATTAATGGACTACTGGTCCAGAATTAATACAAACTGTGAAAAATTAATGGCATATTAATCCAAAATTAAGCACGGGTTATCCCAAAGGGCTGATTTCACAAAACCATCTAAACTTTACAACTTATATTACAAAATCATTCAAACTTTATTTTTATCACATAACCATCTAAACTTTTAAACTTTAGTCAAAAGTCATACTATCACGTTAAATTAACAGAGAATTCACATACATTAACAAGCAATTAGCATACGTGAACTGAACAAATAAATCTTGATACCCATAAATTTTCTTAAATATTGTATACATAATAAAACAGTAAATTACACTAGACATGGACATAACACATTCATCAAATCAACAATTCCGTTTGCATCTGATCTAATTGAATTATGTAAGGTCTGTTTGAACCATAGCCCCATCTGTTTGAACCAACACCAATAACAACCTCATCATATTGTCATAATTTTTAACCCATCAAACTATTTTTGTGTTGCCATGAGTGATGTTGAGAAAGAGATTCAAGAAGGATCGATATATAGTGGAAGATAATCCATGATGTTGTTTGATGGAAGTAAAAACTGTAATTTTTTAATGTTTTATTATTTGCCGTGATCTTCTTCTGGTGATTTATTTATTTATTTATTCATTAATATTATTTATTTGATTTTGGTGATCTCCTGCTCATGTATGTTAATTTGACGTGAAAGTATGACTTTTGATCAAATTTTAAAGGTTTAGATGGTTATGTAATAAAAATAAAGTTGAGATGTTTTGTAAAATTAACCCTATCCCAAATTAAAGCCAACTTGGCTGAAACTAAGAGCACTCATTATGGTTGGGCTTAATTGAGGGGCTTTTAACATAAAAAGCCCTAAAGAAGCCCCTTCAAAATGAAGACCTCCAATGGTTTGTGCTTAATTGAGGTTTCTTGTGGGCCCCTTATGCCATATATTACACTAGTGACTATTAAAATAATAATTTTGTTAGACTCTAAAGTGGCTACTAATTAGTAGTCCATCGGCATGAGCTACTACAAATTAATAGTATTCCCTTTATAACCCTCAGAGGCTATTTGGGCTTAATTGAGTATTAATATCCCCAATTAAGCCCATTAAAATGATCCATAAGGAGTGCTTTAAATCCAACTTGGCCGAAAGGCAATTTACAAACTCGCAAGAAAAAAGAAAAAAAAAATCTCAAATCAGATTTTAACTCTCTGCAATTTAAGCAGTATCGATCTGAAAGATATGTGTGAGCATCTTCGTTGTTGACAAGGCCGAAATAGCTCTTTCCCGTGAAAATCAAACTCGTGGCTTGGTGTTGCTACTGATGTGGTGGATTGTTTCTCGGAGTCGGGGGCGACGGTGGGTGTTGGTGTTAGGCGGCTGGGGAGGTTGGTGGTGTACTCGTCCCCAAGGGAGGCGGCGGTGCGGTGGTTATTAGTGGTGACCAATTTTTTCTCTCACTTCTCTCATCTCCATCCCGATTCGTATCAGATCTAGAGATAAGATGAGGGAGAAAAAACACGAGGTGCCGCCGGATGTAGTGCTATGGTGGTGGTGAAGATGGGAAATGGGAGGAGAGAAAGTGGCAGTGTCGAGAAAAAGAAAAATGGTGTAGATGTTGAAAAACAAATTGAAAGGGGAAGCCAAAAGGATAATTTTGTCAAGGGTTTATTACGCTCAGAACCCCCCCTATTGCCTCTAATCACAAATGCTCCCCTACTAGTCAAACAATTACATCTGGCCCCATTTCGTTGACCAAATTTCCCCCCAAAACTTAATTTGGTGAAACCAAACACAACCTTAACTTTTAATTTTTTTTTCTCTTTTCTTTCTTCTTCTTCTTCCTCTATTTCTTTTTTTTTTTTGAACTTTAATAATACCGAATTCCGGTACCAGCAAGCTCCACACCGGAGCTTGCAGCAGCTCCGATTGGAGTTGCAGCAGCTCCGATTGGAGTTGCTACAAGCTCCATTGTGGTACCGGATTCCGGTACAAGTAGAAAAAGAATTTTTCTTTTTTTTTTAATTGAAAAATAAAGTTTGGAGGGCTAGTTTTACATTTTAGATAAGTTACGGGGTTAATTTCAAATTAATTTGTGTTAATATTGTAATATAGAAAAGATTTGAGGTAATTTTGTAATAAAAAGAAATTAATGTTGTTTGGTCAACTTTAGAATCTGATATTTGACCAGGGGTAAAAACGTATTTTCCAGATTTTTAATTTGCGAAAAGTCCAATTTGTGGGGCTGGACGTAATTGTTTGAATCTAACAGGGGGTAGACGTAATTGTTTGACTATGAGGGATAGATTTGTAATTAAAAAATCTAACAGGGGGTGTGTATGTAAATTACCTTTTTGTCAATGATGTCTGAGATTCGTCAAAGATGTAGTGCATCAAAACGAAAAAATTAGTTGCCTCTTTTGTCCCAAACAGAGATGTTGTTACGTACTGGGCAAAAAATTAAATGCCCATTTTTTAAATTGGTAAATTACAAAAATAAATACCATCTAAACGAGTCTCGGAGTATGCTAGTAAGTACTATGTAGTAACATATTTTGTACAGGCTTAGTTATGTGGATACAATGATATATGTTTTTAAAAAAAATGGGTAAACCGCCATATGCTAAGAATCTGACTATTCATCAATGTCACCATATAAAAAGGGCATTGATAATCCTGCCCTAGATCACATAGGGCGTTCAAACAACACATCACTTTATATTCGGAGCTTATTTTAGCGCTTGTAAAGTAAAAAAGATATTAGTTAATTCGTTGGAGAGAAAAAATCATTAGAATTGTTAAATTTACCCTGCTTGTGCGAGTCAGAGAATAAAAAATTAATATCAAAGGAACCACCATTGATTATTTGAAGTGGAACGATGAAGGGGGGAAGGTAGAGAAATGAAAAACTAAGCCATGAGTATCAGGTTTGACGATATATAGGAGCAACGGGAGAAAAGACAGAAATCTTAGTGTTGATAAGATGTGATATTCTAAATATGATTATCTATCTATGATATATGTTAGAGTTTTTCATTGGTATGATTAATCTCATTGATTTTTAAGTGCAACAACAAGCAAAATTCATGATTCAATTTAAATTACCTTACTACTCCCTCCATTTTTAATTTATAAGACTTTTCAGTCTTTTGGCCTTATTTTTTTTTTTTATAAAAAGTTTTAGTAATTCAAGGTGTAATTATTGTCTTTTTTTTTACAAATCCATTCAAAGTTTAAAAAAAATAATCATACTCTACATTAATTACCCACTTTTTATGTTAATGATAATGAAAAAAATGGAATATTTTCACATTTAACTATGTACTAATGATGAGTATGAAAGAATAACATAAATTTCCACATTTCCTTAATTACTGTGCATTAGTCTAAAAAGTCTATAAAAATGGAGGGAGTAATTAATACTAATACATCTATACTATATACTAATCAAATACTTAAAAGTAGTTATTAATCCCAAAAGTTAGTTTCTCCCCCACTATTTATTTTAGAGATTTATTTAATCTATACTTCTAAACTACAGTAAATTTTAAGCAATACTTTCTTCCACTACTTCATTCTTTTAAATTTAAATTATTTAATTGAAGATACATAAAACTTATTAAAAAAGAAAAAAAAAACAAATTACTTACAAGTTACGATACAATATATACAAAGAAAAAGTCTAAAATAACAATTGTAAACGTATTAATAGGGTTTTCAATTTTTTCAACCTAATATATGAAATGTCACTTCTCAGTTCACACTACGAAAATGTTCACGTAAAATAATTTAGTAGAAGTATTTTATCGACTTTTAAAATTGGGTTACAATTTATCACGCGGATACCGCGTTTCAATTTACTAACAATATAAAAACTTGATGTAAGGTGTTAGTATTATTAGAAAATTTCATGTTATATTAACTTTAAACTTTTTTTCCACTCTCTCATTAAATTAGTTAACTTATGGTAAAATCTCCTTAAATTAATACTTAATAAATTAATAGTCCTTATAAAACTTAAAATTTATATAAAAATTGATATGTAAATCTCTAAATTGCACTAAGAGTTGTATCATTAATTTCTATCCTACCATAATAAAAAGTTACATAGAATTGTTACACTTGTGAAATACTTTCTTTCGGGGTGAACGTTATCAAAATTATTGAATCGTCGTTGTCTTCTACTCATTATCCTTGAAGAATCCATTTGGAAGATATGCATTCTTTTTACCGAATGCCCATTTAAAACGTTGTCATGCATACATATATATATACATGCCTCATAAAGTTTATATATTTCAATTCATAATTTTCAATAACTTTTGTATATGACTAGAGTACATTAAAACACAAAAAATGGTCTACACAAACCTTTGACTCTTCAAACCAATGAAAAACTACTACTCCCTCCGTCCCGTAAAACTTTACCCACTTTCCTTTTGTAGGTGTCCCACAAAACTTTACCCATTACTAAAAATAGAAGGTACCCCACACATAAACAACATTATTTTTCACAACAATATTACCACTTTACCACTCCACTTCACTTTAATAACTACTTTTCAATTAAAAAATAACATACTCCACTAACTTTTTCATCTACTTTCTTATTTTAATGTATCTTCTTAAACTCCGCGCTAACCCTAATGGGTAAAGATTTGTGGGACGGGGGGAGTATACTGTTAGGTTAAATCATTATTTAGATCCCAACTACGGTCGATTTCATGGGTGTCCGACCACTGATTCCAAGACGAAAGTAATGTCGATCACTTTACTAATAGTATTAGAGTGCTCAAATTTGTGTATAAGGCATCAGAGAGTATAGTCGATGTCAACTTATTATTGTTAAGTTTATCAACTTATATATGAGTTAATAATATCTTTTAAAATTGGTGTGGAATGTTTTAATAAGTAGTAGCAATATGATTTCCACTTAAAATTCTTATTACAGGGTGACGTTACCAGAGCTACTGAATCGTCGTTGAATTCTATTATTTGCCCTTGCAGCATATGGTTCATGTTGTTTGAATATACTAGTTTATTGGAATTAGAATTGTGAATTGTGATGGTTAACTTTGTATTTCATAGATATACATTGACACCTCTTTAAATAATAAATTATTACTATACTGGATAAATATTGGACTTTTAGCAAAATGAGATCATGTGCCATATTTAATCACCTATTCTTTAAAATTTCAATTTAGTTAGGTAATGTCTTAGAAAAATCAATACCCCTATCAAGTGTTGAATACCATCTTCTACTTCATACTTATTAAAATGTTGATTTTTCTAATATTTAGGAAAATCTACTTTTCATGAGACTTACTCAGTTCGTTATTGTCGTATGAATTTGGCTGATGATAATTCCAGATCGATAACGTTTTTTATTTTCTTCCAAAATTAACATGTTAATAGGTTTTATTTTGATTAGTATTTGTAGGGGGAAATGCACCAATGTACTATGTGTTATTTGAAATATGCACGGATGTACCTTATATTTTATAAATTGCATAGATGTACCTCGTGTTTTGTAAAACTATGCACATTTACTCTGAATAAGGAGAGTGTGTTCGTTGTGATTGTACTTAATAGATCTAAAATTGAGTAATAAAGTACAGTCGTTCCTTATATGTTGATGAACTATTTTGTCACTGTACTTAATACCAATAATCGTAGGTCTATGTCCTTATTCAATCACCAAGTAGTTCATCAACATACCAGGAACCACAAAATTTTATACTTTATTACTTAATGTTAGAATTATTAAGTACAATTACAAAGTTCAGAGCAAATTTTATATTAATAGGGGTACAATGGTTCTTTAATGCCTAAAATTAATCAACTTTAGAGACTCAGAGAAAAGTGTGTTAAAACAACTAATGTACTAATTAGGGTGTTGGCACCTATTTAGTATTTACCCCTCGATTATATAGGACTCCGAATCAAAGTTCTACTATAAAATTCAAAATTCGATTATCAAATTAGGGAAACTTTCAAGCCGGTACCCTTGTGGATCAAAAAGTTCACATAACACCCTATACTATAGTATAGTGTGTGTTTATACGTTTTTTTGGAGAAATGTTTTGATATTTTAGCTTAAAAAAATATACACACTACACATACAAAATACATTACACTGTAATACATAATATTTTTTATACTTTTTACTCCACATGGGTGTTGGCAACAATTTACCCCTCAAATTATCTCACATTCTCACGTATCATTAAGTTGGGCATTTAGTCGGACTTATTGGACCATCTTACGCCTAAGTCCTAACCATCACCTAGATGGGCCTCATGAAGCCCAATAATTCAGTCTCTCTCTCTCTCTATACAACACAACTCACAAAACCACTTAAACCCTAAAACTCAGTCCCTTCTTCTCTGGTTCACATAAACCCTAAAGCTCTCTCTCTGCAATTTCGGCCATGGGGTACGTATTTTCATCTCTATTCTTCTTCAATCAGCTGAATTTTTCATATCTGTTTTGATTTGTACAGCTCTTTCGATATCGGTATGTAATTTTATCTGCTTTTGCTCAATTGTTTGTATCTTCTGTATTCATTTTCTAATCAGACTCTACATGAAGCTATGAATTCCTGTATCGTGTTTTATATGAGTAATAATCTCTTCGTTTGTTCAATTTGGTAGCTTAGGTATAAATCTCTTGGTAATTTTCAGAATAAGATTTTTTTTTTTTTTTTTAATACTTGGTTGAGTAATTGGAATGTTAATTTAGTTTTATCAGCTGCTTATATACTTTTATACATTCATATTATGAATTTATGATTACGAAGTGGTTATTTATTGGTTTATTCACTTTGTTGTCAGTAGCTTAGTGATAAGTTTTCGATTAATGATTTATTAAGTTTTTATGAAGCTTGTTTAGGAGAAAGATCAAGTTTCGTTATCTTTCGTATATGTGACTAGGTGGAATATACAGAACTTGTCTAAGTTCCTAATTTGGTAAAATGAATTGGAATGCTGTTTAAAAGCTAATTGGTAATTTACAGTACTAGTTGGAGTTCTTTGTTAGAATACGGTTTAAGGTTGATAAACTGGTGTGTCCTTAGTATTGCGCTTGTCGTGTGAGAGTTCGCTAGGTCTGCGCTTTTCAGGGAGCTAATTAGTTTTAATTGTATGCAGACCTAAAGTGTTACCGCGTAAGGAAGAAGTGATGACTATGGAGGAGGAGGATCCTGTGATTTCTTCCGAATCTGAATCGGAATCAGAGGAAGATGAAGACGTGAAACTAGCAGAGCCTTCAAAGACTGCTGTGTATAACAAAAGTGGTTTGGCTGATAAGCTTGAAGATATCCGCTTGCCTGAAAATGTTGACTGGTTGCATAGGCTTACAGTTAGTTATAATCAGGTTGAAGAGATTGATGTTAAGAATGATTTGGAAATGGAAGCTGCTTTCTATAACCAGGCACTAGAGGGTGCTAGAGAGGCATTGACAAGATTTCAGTCGAGGGGCCTGCCTTTCCTTAGGCCCGCTGATTATTATGCAGAGATGTTGAAGCCCGATTCACACATGGAGAAAGTGAAGGGGCGTCTCTTAGCACAGAAGAAGCAGATTGAGGAAGCTGATGAGAGAAGAAAAGCGAGGGATAGCAAGAAGTTGTCTAAAGAGGTACAAGCTCAGAAGCAGAAGGAGAGGGCTAAGCAGAAGAAAGATGAGATTGAGTCCGTTAAGAAGTGGAGGAAGCAGAGGCAACAGAGTGGTTTTGCTGACGATAAAGATGCAGACTTTAGTTTGGCTTTCCAGGATGGCAAGCCTTTCGCCAAGTCAAACAAGAAGAGACCTGGAGTTTCTCCAGGCGATCGGTCTGGTGGGAAGGCAAGACCAAGTGGTGGAGTGGGGAAGAAAGGCAAGAAGAATGATAGGGAGCATAAAAATTCGAAATTTGGATTTGGAGGGAGGAAAGGTATGAAGAAGCAGAACACAGCTGAAACTACAAACGACTTTAGCTCATTCCCAAGCAAAAAGAAACAGAAGAAGTGATACACTTGGTTCATCTTTTCTGCTACTAAGCAACAAGGCTGTGTAATTTTATGACTTCTAGTAATCTGAAACTATCAATTTTGAGTTTTCTATTTTTATCTATGAATATCCAAATTTATGTTGCACCATTCGTCTGTTGCAGTAGGCTATATTGTGTAATGTTAGTTCTATTGGATGACGTTCCTTACATGAGTTCCTTTCCTTTGCGGCCTTTGCTTTGAAGTTTGAACTGTGCCATGCCTATGTGGTCTGTTTCTGGGTTGCCTGTGAAGAGCTTATGTGAAATAGAAGAGTGATCATGAAATTAGCAGTTCTGTATTATCATTTTTACTTTTTAGCAGTTGATTTGCTCTTTTTAGTGCATGTTCATTCCCTTCTCATTTCATTCGTGTCTTTGCCACATATGTTTCTTAATTTCAAGATGGTTCCTGGTCAATGTTGAGGGGCTGAGACTATTGTGAAACTGAAGCTCGAAACTGTAAGTTTTTCGAAGCGATCCAGTAAAATTGTCTGCTGTAGAGTTTGAATAGAAAGTTCCAGTCAATGCATGTTTCCTTTAGTTGATTATCAGGTGAATCCATAAGAGAAGTAAACAGTCTACTAAATCAGAGAACACAATCTACAGACAGATTTCTTAGGGCACAACAAACAAAAGACTAAAGCAGGATCCAGTTACAGAACATGCTAATAGTTACGAAACGAAATCTCCTACTTAGTCGACCTGAAGATGTGCACCTGCATCACATCCACTTCAACCTGCTCAAAAATGCAGGTATCACCTTTCTTGAGGGCGTTATCATCAGCGAAGGTCTTCCACCCACCAGAAAACATAGGTTGGTTTCTGTTAAGAATCACAGAAATGCGCCAAGAGACATCATCTCGATTTCTCAGGATGACATGTGTTGGCCTTGGAAACTGAAAGTGTTTGCTTGCAAACTCCTTTGGGATTATCTGCAAAAGAAAGGATTGAAAAATACATCCAGAGTTACATTCAAACTTCAAGATGAATTTTGTCATAAATAATAACTGATATAGTGATATCAAGTTACTATTGAGTCTTACGTACCAGAGTACTCTTCGATCCGATATTGTAGCGATTCATCTTGTATTCAAAGTAAGGCTTACGAGAGGTAAAACCCGGCACTGGTGGCCCGTAGCTTCTTTTCCATCCAGACTTGTCATAGATATCAACATCAAAGCACATTTTACCATTATACTTGAAGACCAAGTAGTCGAGTTCACCGATACAGTGATGCTTGACGACCTCTTCCCAGCCGTGTGTTAGAAAGACATCCCCGTCGTATCTCAGCACTGTTACTTTCCAAGTGCCACAGAGCGTGTTGAGGGTCGCTCTGCCTGCTTGCTCATTCTCTATGTGCTTCTTAAATGCCGGTGGAATTCGCTGCAGTTTGCAAAATTTCACAAAATCAGCTTAACTAAAGGAACTTATGACAAACTAGATCTGCATATCATGAAATGAAGGGATGGTACTTGAAACTTGAGAGACACTTACCAAATCAACCAGATTTCGGTGAAACATGATCTTGCCGAAGAATGGCCTGATCGAATCTTGATCCTCTGCTCGATCTCTGCCGCTTCGAGAACCCATCTTGCTTGGGAATTTCACAGCCTGTGTTTCTTGAACTATGAAGGACTAATGGCAGAAAACAAGAACATGAGTAGATGAATTTAATCATTTATTGAGCATGGGCCACTAAAAATTTTGCAATCTTGTTTTAGTATCTGATAGAAGAAGACCTGAGGGTGACATGCATGGTATGGAAATTTTGCATTGGAAAAAGTCTGTAACTTAGCCATTTGAGGATGGAAGGAGAAATTCTAGCTCTCTTGCATGTTGGTAGCATTTGTAGTAAAGATATTTCAATTTTCATGGTTTCCAGCTATGCATATCACAGGATTTGTTCAAATGATCTGCATTCTAGACCAACAAAACATGGTCTATAGGTCATGTAACTAACTTTGCAATGGACAAACAATCATACATTTTTATCATTATGCTAATGCTCGAATCAAATAGACAAATACCATTCATCTTCGAAAATACCTTTTTTTACGATAAAAACATACTTCATTACTTAATTAAGTCGGTACAACTTGCGTGTTTCCATGAGCTACATGCTCCGAATCACACACAAGTGATCACAAGTCATGTTCAAGAGGTCATCTTAAAATTTGTACTTTTAAAGAACATTTCTTTTAATTCTGTCTATAGAAAAGGTGGGAATAAGAACAAATAAGCTCTCGACTTGAACGAATGGCCTCTCTACTAAACCTTAACTTCAAAGTTTTTGTTGAACTTTTACGAACGGTGTGACTCTAATTTAAAAAGTCCTTTTGCCCCCTTCTTAAATCAATTTCCGAAGGTATTTCTTAAATCAATTTCGTCTAATTTAAATACAAACACTCCATTAATCTTTATACTTTTTCCTTGGGTAAATGTGAAAAGATTCTTTTACCTTGGTATATGATCCTCGTGACAACTGTAAAAAGCGTGTTATTGAAAGAAACGTTTAACACCAAAACGGCAAAAGGTGTCGCGTTTTACCTTGAAGTGAACGTCAACTTCCATAACCGTCTACTTGGCCTTATTCACATGAATGAATGCCCAAATGTTGTTGTTGTTGTTGGCTTCCCAGAAATTTCTTTCTCCTCCACCGATCAAAACAAAATCGTAAACCAAAACCCTTTTCTTATTTTTCCTCAAATTGTTTGTATGATCCTAAACACAAATTATAATCAACAAATTCAAGAATTTGAAGGGAAACAATAAGGAAAAGAGCTTTTTTCTTCCTGGGTAATTTTTAAATTTTATTTCGGTGAGATTTTCCATTTTTTAGAAAATTTGAGATGCTAATTAATGATTCTGATTATGCATGATCACAAATTTGGCTTCCTTTTTATGATTCAAAGCTCATGTAATTTTTTTTAATTTCGTAATTATAAAGGTGGTATTATTCTGTTTCTTTTCTTGAATTTTTTTTATGTATGCTTTATATGAATCTGGATTGGTGTTTCTTGATTTTGTTAATTGTAATGATTAGGCCATATGTGCATGTTCTGTTAGAGATATATAGATAGATAGATGGATACAAGATGATCTTGTTGAATGAATGAGCTGATGAGTGATGAACATATTGTTGTGAATAGGGTAAGGGAGGGTCTTTGATAAGCTTGGAAACAATGGAGGTCAAAACAGTGTTCTTAATGACAGCGATTTTGATGATTCGGGCTTATGCCGATGACACGAATACAGTGTTCGACCCGTGTTCAGATACTAGAGTTCAGAGGTTTGATGGTTTTACATTTGGCCTTGCTTTCTCTACCAGAGAGTCTTTCTTTTCCAATGGGACTCAGCTTTCTCCGTGTGATCGGCGCCTTTTGCTCTCTGGAGGAACCGCTCAGTTAGCGGTTTTTAGGCCGAAAGTTGATGAAATTTCACTGCTCACCATCAATAATAGCCTTTTTAATCCGGTATGATCTCTTATGCTTAGTTAGCTTAACGATACGTTTTCTTGGCTTTGGATCGTTACTGATGTTGTATATGGTCATATGGATGTGTAGTTTAGATTACTATGAGGGTGTTTGCAAGAGTTTTCGAAAGTGTTAAAGAGTGCTCTTTAAGCTTCAACCAAACACCCTTCTGTGTAACACAGCGCTTTCTTGATTGCATTACACTTCTAAGAGAACATTTTAGGCCATGACGTCGTGTGTGAAACAGTTTCTTTCAAACGATATTGTAAAATTAATGAAAATAGTCTAGGATGGTCTGTGAGAATCTGTTTTTAGAGTTTAGTAAGTTTCAGCAGGAGCTTCTTGTATGTTCTTGCTGAAACTTACTCTAACCTGCAAATGTTCTTATGTTCTGCATTTACGTTGTTCTCAGAGTGTTGCTGGTGGTTATATGGTGGCATTTGCGGGTCGACAATATGCAGCTCGATCAGATCCTATCTTCGTAGCAGATACCAACAACATTGTAACCAGTTTTACCCTGGTAAATCCACCTCTAACCCTACCTTTTATCTCTTGCTTCTATGTTCCCCCGTGTTATAAATAAAATGCAGTGGTTTCTGATCTAGTACAGGAAGATTTCTCATACCCGTTCTTTTTTGGCTAGGTTCTTGATTTCAATAAAGGCACCCTCCAAAACCTGTTCTGGAAGAGGTTCGGCTGTGGTTCGTGCTCTGGGGACACTTTCACGTGCCTGAACAACACAGATTGTGCCATTCGGAGATCCAGATGCAACGGCACTGGAGGGTCTATCAGCTGTAATGTCGGCTTACAGTTGGCTTTCTCTGGCACTGACAAGAACGACGAGGTCCTGAATACGTGGTATGAGGTGGCAAATATTCGACAATACTCCCTCGTGGGACTGTACTCTGATCTACGGGATACTTTTAGCAGCCCGTTCCAAAACCTGTTCTGAGGACTTGATTCTATACATCAGTTAACACTGTAACATAAATGATGATAATGAGAAACTATTTCCTGCTTGTTAAGTTATTAGGTGCAGTTTTAGCACATGTATATCAGTATATGTTGTTTCTTGTTAGTTTGGTTTCCTACTTCCAACTTTTTCGTGGAGATGAAAAACGCTGCCTTCACAATTTGTTTCTGGAGTCCAAAATGAGCAGACATGATTTTGCTTATACTCGTGTTCACGCAAATGAATCGGCTTGTTGAATTTACAACAAAAAATGTGAGAACTATACAGATTACAGAAGCATTTCTTTCATTTTTGTACAGCAAAAAATGTAGTCATACCCTAACACCCATCAGATCTAAATCAAATTGCTCATGTGCAAACAAATCCTCTATCTCATTTCCTGTACAACTAACTGATTCTAGTGACTCATTATCTGGACATACAAGGAAAGAACAGAGTTCTATACAGATTGCATATGCGCCTTCTCATGGATATCCCTCACAAGATCACGCAATTCCGGGAAAACTGATATCAGAACAAGCTCCAGTATTCCATAGCCAAGCTGCTTTAAACAAACTGTTGACTGCAATGTATTCCACACACACATGTAAGATGGTAACACATTACAACAGAGTACTTAAAGTAAACATAGTATCAACAGGAAAAACCGACAGTTCACACATTACATACGGGCATGAAAGTTTCAGCATGGTGTTATCTGAATTTTTTAATGAATACTAATCGGTTATAACATGTGAACAGGATCAAGAATTTTTGTAACAGAGATTTCAGGTGTAATGAAGTTCAGATGCTGGCAAAAAAGGAGCAGCTAATCCTTAATATTAATAGAATCTCATACTGCTTTCATATGTACCATTAAAAAATGTCGATCTAATAGAAAACGCTTTTTCCTATGAGACAGAAGTTACAGATAGTTTGAACATTTCCCCTTAAAATAAATTACTTTTCAAAAATCAGGAAAAAGAAGGTGAGATGCTTTCTGGAGCTAGAGAGGGAGAGACTGAGGTACATTTTACCTGAAGGAAGTAATACATATCTCTAGCACAACGTCTATACTGTTTATGGCCAATCAAGCTGACCAAAGTAGCGGGAGCACCATCTGCAAATTCAGGGATTTCAAATAAAATCAATTAGGAAAATAAATAAAAGAATAAACAGATGCAAAACATGAACAAAATGGCTTATCACATTCACAAAGCAATTCTGTCAGAACAGGAATTAGCTCTAGGATTCAGCATCATTTGCATGAAAATAGAGGAGCATAAGAAAGAAGATATTGAATAGCATGATATTAGTGGAATGTAGCTAAAACTTCAATGTTTTCAATGTCAGCACCCACCAAACCGATAAGAAAGCATCATATATGGCAATTAAAAAGAGGTGTTACTCACTGAAGATCATCCTTTTCACATCACTAGCCCTACGAGCAGCTTCAAGCTGTTCCTCAAAAGACCCTGGTTGGGTGCCCTTCCTTCCGCTTGTTTGCCCTGCTGTTTGCTGCGGGCTATGGTTAGCTTGTGCAATGTCATTTTGATCTTGGTTTCTCAGTCTTGTAAAGAATGTACCACCGGGCCAAAGAACCTAAAGCAAATACAGTGACCAGAGAAATAACATCATTACTTTCCTGAAAATAGGATTTTGAAAAGAAAAAAAAAAAACAGGCATCAATGTTGAATAAAGAGAGATGCCACAGTGCCATTGAAGAGTTATTGCCAGCAAAAATATATCGCCAGTTAGTACAATATAAGACCCATGTGACAATAACTTGGTGGATGAACGTGTTGAGTTAATAGTTTCATAACTTACATCATGCACCCATCGAATTCCGTAAGCAACAACATCCTCCCTACGAAGTAATTGAATCTGCCTAAGGAGCCAGTCATCAATTGCATCCTCCATGACTAATTGCAATATTTGCTTCGATATCCAGAAGACTTGTCTCCTATAGTCAGAGAAAAGGACATTACAGTGAGCCACATACAGTATAATTGCATAATTCCATAGAATGATGCACAACTAAAATCTTAATTGAGATACAAAAGTGTGAAAGAGGGACAATCACCTTAGCCAGCCCCTTCTTTTGAGCTGAAATATGTTATCAACTAAATTTAAAACTGGCACACTCAAATTTGGTGGTGTCCACTGCAAGGAAATAAAACAGATTAAAGTAGCAGAAGAAAGACAGTGCAAGTTGCAACAGATATAAATGTTACATAAGAAACCCTTGTTAATAATTGGAAAATCATTGCAAATAAGCCCCTTTGATGCCAACTCCAGGAACGACACAAATGGAAGTGAACGAAATATTGACGAGGCAGATTAGAAGTTGTCAAGCATGTGTTTTCTAAGAGTCTTCACCACGTGTGCAATACTTCAAGGAGCGAACTAGTAATTGTAAGTTATACTTATACAATACAAGCTAGAATCATAAAGAGCCCCCAGCATAGAATTATAGATGTTGATTGTTCTTAGCTCAATTCACAATTTATAAAAATCAACATTGCTCATGAATTAAATTCAAAACCATCTGACATAAGGAGAACGCAAAATGGACATCTATATTAATCAAAATCTGATATAAATCAAGTGTTGATATAAAACTTAGCTATACACAAAAATGACTGCTGGGGGAAGGGGAATATTGAGATTTAGAATTAATGAACATTATATTACAATTTAAAGTAAAGGTCCTTTGTGAAAAACTACAAATCAGCAAGTGAAAAGACGGGAACATGAACACACAAAATCAGCAAATCCAGAGCAAGTAGTGAAATAAATAAGATAGAGGATCAGAGATTATATATAAAAAGATAAGAGAGAAATAACAAGAAATTTAAAGCGGCTAGAACCTATACCAAAGAGATAACTTCAGCTGCATGGAACAAGAAAATTGCTTTCTCTGTCCTCTAACCCTCTAACAAGAGCCCCAATTTGTTTTCTTAACTTTCTTATGGTCCATTTGACCGCAAATTAATCCTAAATGATAGCAAAACATTGATTTTGAAAGTTATAAAATTGCCTATCCGGATATAATGATTATACTTTCATAATATAATTTTCTAGATTGTTTTTCCGTAATGATTTAGGAATAATTTGTAGTCAACAGTACAGAACAACCTGGGGCTTTTGTTGGAGGACGGAAGAAAGTTCTGGACTAGAACATAAAGACAAGGTAAACTGCTAATGTTGAACAAGGACAAGAAAGAGTCACAACAGAAGTACAATGTTCTATGAACAGTACCTCTTGAGGTACCCCTGTGAGATCCACTTGTGGCACGGTTGTTAAAGCTAAACTAGATTCTGGAACCCTGCTGCTTGATTCGGATTTCAATCTTGAACTATAGACATCCTCAGTGTCCAAGTTAGGTATGTTCTCATTATCTGAACGCCACCCTTCAGCTTGGGAAGCAGACAAGGGGTCATCTCGCCCATTGGTTGTATATTTATCGCCATCATCAGTATCAGAGTAACTGTTAATTGATTCTGAGGTACTCTGCCTAATAACCAATTTACTTAGTTCATCAGTATCCCAGTTTAAGTTTCTGGTCGTAATGGAAGAATCTGGCCCATAGGAAGGTGCCCCAGCAACAGCTCGTATTAGGCCATCAGAAACTCCTTTGAATTGGCGTACTATATCATCCACAGCGTCATCGACATTGACTGATACAATAAAGGTAGATGCTATAGTCAAGCGTATGTTCTGTTAAATCATTCTTAAACAACACATTTGCAGAATTTCAATAAATAATATGGACATATCTCAAGTATATAGCTGACTGTATACACAGTAAAAGAGAAGTCCACATACCTGCCAGACTCCTCATCACGGAAGATGATTTCCCGAACGAATAATTCTTCATTGATTCAGAAAAAAATAATTAATTAGTAATCTATAGTCTTTAACGTATATGCAGTGAAGTAAGCCAAATGTGCACCTTGGAGGAGTCACTAAGAAAATCCCATACTTCATGTTGCTCAGCAACATTAGCAATTGACAAGAGATCCTGACAACAAGTAGTGTTATTGAGTTTCTTAAACAATAGTATCCATAAATCATAGAGGGAAGAGGTAACATACTTGAAGATACTTGTCAAGCTGGATGCAGCGTTGATGAACAAAAGCATCCTCTGTACTTGAGGAGAATATCCTTTTGGGTGGTAAGTGTAATGTATAATTGGGAATTTCCTTGAGATGCCTATGCAGTCTCTCAAAATTCGAATATCTGGAGATAAAGCAATCAGACATCAAGAATAACTTATCGTTGCATTAAGAAAATAACAGAATTAAGAATAATCACACAGCTTTCTCATGTTAAGGCGAAAAATTTGTTATCACAGTTAACTGGGATAATTTGTACTCTGAGTCTCACATAGGCCTGGCCTGGACGGCCAAAGATATGGATTCACAAACCATTAGAAACAACGTAAAAGTCATTTGATTTTATACAAGGTTTCCTAATATGCCCTCATTAGTTATACACTATACTACACAAACATTGATACACTCACAATAGTTGGAAGTAAGAATTTAAAATTTTCGCAAAGTGAAATAGTTAATGTGTATTGAAAATCGAACAGCCCTATAACAAGGAACAAACACAAATGTAAAGGTGGCCTAGGTTTGCGGTATGGAACCTCGAGGTAGTATATAAAGTGGCACGGTATAATGATATGTTCTTTTCAGACTGGAAGTAAAAGAATCACCTTCTCTTGACAAACCAGGTATTATTATCAGCATCAGTCACAGCAATTGAGTACACTGCAAAAGATTTTGAGCCAAGTCGCTCAAAGTATGCGCCAAGGACCTGCAGTACAAAGGATCTATATTTTAAACTAATATATGCAGCCAAAGCAGTGAACATCATGATACAATATAACAAAAGTTATCAGAATTCAGAAGATGGTCAAACAATTTTCCATTTTTACTCGATATTAACTTGGGTAAATAATTAACGAATAAAACAGGAAGCAAATTTAAAGAAGCTGTGTAAAGCTAATAAATCCACTCATCAAGCAAATATTTTATTAATGAAGTACAAAATAGAGCAAAAAATATACTCCCTCCGTTTTTATAAGATTTTTTGGGGTTTTTCACACTTATAAAGAAGTGTATGACTCACAAAATTTTATTCATTGAAATCACCATAATATATAAATAGATGTAAAAAATAGAATATTACTCATTGGAATTGTATTAGTACACATTGAAATTGTAAAATTATAATCATTACATATTGGAATTGTAGAAAACAACCTTAAACTTCTTGTTAAAAAGACCCGGAGGGAGTAGTAGATACTTCAATCATCCCTTAACGGATGCACAATACACTTTTTGGGCAGTCCCAGTACTACTTCCCATACAAAAAAAGGTGCCAATTTAAATTGCCACCATTTTATCCATTCACATATAAAACAATATTCACCAAATTTTCCAAGCATTTTATCTTTTTTAAATCACTATTTCAAAAAGATACTATCAATAGTAAATGGTGTGTTCCGGGACGGAGTGAGTAGCTCTCTTCCAGGAGAAACTTTATAAAAGCACCCAAAAAAAGAAAAAAGAAAAAGAAAAAAAATAAGAAAAAGATATTAAGATGTCATATAAAATCAAACCATCACTGTGAGACAAAGTGATGAAGCCAAAGACATGATGCTGAATTTCTTCACTAAAGCGTTTTGCAATAATACTCGTTTTCCGGACATCTAAAAATATATGAAAAGGCCATGAAGCAGAATGGAAATCAACCAGAGTCTTACCCGACATCTCAGCTTCGGGCTTTGCATTCCTTCAGTACGAATTACCACGTCTGAACTACTTTTTAGCTTGTTTGCATTAGGTCTACTGCGATCTGCACTATAGTATTCATTAATGATGGCCGTAGTGTCTTTCACGGTAAACATCTCATCCAGGTTTGTCTGAAGTTTTAAATCAGAAGTGCTGTTTGATCTCCTAAGCTTATTTCTATTTTCATGGGAAGCAGAAGACTCAGTATTGCCTAGTTCATAAACAGTCAGACCTCCTTTTGGAAACAAATCCTTATCGTGATCTACTGAACTCTTTATGGTATCCATACTGACACTGGTAGGACGGGTATCTTGTTGAGGCAATGGAGGGAGCTGCATAGAAGTTCTATCTAGTGTTCCAACGGATTTTTCTGACTTCACCAAATCTTCTCGAGGCAACGTGGCACTTCCTGATTTTGTAATTTGAGCCTGAAGTCCTGGAGCACCCTTCTTCTCTAGTTTCTTTTTATAATTTCTTCCTATAGTCCACATATTTTCTAGATTTTCAGGCATAAGAACTTCAGATCTTCTCTGGGTTGCCGCCTCAATTGCTTTAGCCCAGTCAGCAGGCCGCGGATGCATAGGCTCATCCTGCATAGTACTAGAAAAGGGATTTCCCGAGACACTCGCCTCTGGAACCTTTTTGTGCTCAGATCGTGACAACTGCAAATCTGTATCTTGATTGTTTGAAGATGTAACTTTTCTAGAATTAGATTCACTGCTTTGACCGTGACCACCAGAAACCACGCCGCCAGGGCTTTTTTCCTTTGCATTAGGTTGGTCAGTAGAAACATCCTTAGAGCCCTCGTTGTGATATGCAAGAATAATGCATTCTATCAATTCATTAATGTACCTGGTGATAAAGGCAAGGTAGGTGAAATCCTAATTCTCAATTGTGTATAAGGATGATTAAAAACTTATCTTAGAATGGTTGTTTATGAATGGTCTTTTCATGCAAATATTAACTTTTCAAACCATGCAGGTAAGTTTGACAAATAGAGAGGCTGTGCAAGTTTAGAAGAGAGACTTTGTAATAGACAAACAGGCACCTATATTGAAACTGGTTGTTTATCCATGCTTGTTCTATTAGGTCTCATTATTTTCTATCCATGCAGTGTAAGATGATATATAGAGTAAATATGCATGCTTAAAAGAGAATCACAGTCAATACTTTCGTAACAGAAATTGCTTTATTGCAGTAATTACACATTATGCAGACCACATAGTTAGGTGTAACTTGAAGAGAATGAGATCATGTTGCCTTCTCTATCTAGATCTCATCATAATCACGCAACACAACCCACCTAGAGTTTTTAAGCAGAAAAGAACAAGAGGAACTAGAATATAGGAACTCACATTGGGGTAGCAAAATTCATAACAGGTTGCATCACTAAACAAGTTAACAGCTCACGAGCAATGCTACGAACTAAAGGACACTGGGCTTCCCTTGGTCTTAACACAACAGCTATAACTCCACCCATGAGCCGCTGAAGAACCTATATTTTACCAAGTGTTACATATATAGAAAATTAACAAAGGCAAGAAGATTAAATAGGCAAGCAATTTCTTCCAAATTAGAACACTTCTACACCTTGTACTCACAGTCTGGAGATATCAATGCAGGATGGAGCTCCTTGGACGAGAGAAGATGGTGCTTCAATCTTTCATCCCGTTCTTCAGAAGACAGTGTTTTCATAACATCCACACCGATAGCAGCCTGGTTTCTTCTAAAGAGATCAAGATGATCTCCTACAAGGTCTACAACATCCCTGGAGAGAGAAACACCATTTCAGCTTCGGAAACTTCCCAGTTCTACAAATTAATCGAAATTTCCATAGAAATGATAAAACAATACTTTGTCAAAAGGTCAACAAGGTTTAGCTCCTTGACTCTTCCCGCTACTTCACCCAAAACATCCATGACAACACCATGGATCAGCGCCGGAGCCTCTCTGTCAGGCGTAATCTCCGAGTACCACAAATCAACAACAAAATCACGCAAAATATTATTAATAAAATCCTCCAACGCCGCTTCAACAACAGGGGAATCTATTTTCCTCTTCCATTTCGCCGGCACAGCCACCGTAGTGAGCCGCGAATCATTCACAGACAACTGCTTCTTCTCTAAGTGAGACAAGTACGACGTCGAACTCGGTTCCCGAATCCTCTTCCTAAATTCCACCTCATTTACTAAAACTCTAGCACCAGCAACCAAAAGTAAAGCTACTGGAACATTCATTAACATTGACTTACTAGTATCTGCATTCAAAATACACATAATCAACATACTCATCACACGAAAATCGCCTCAGGCACCGCAATAACTCAAAATTACTCAAAATTGAGAGGTAACTAAAATCGAGCTTACGAGTTAAGAAATAGGTTACTACGAATACACAGAGAATCCACCAAACAGTACGAAGCTTAGCTTCTTCGATCAGATCGTGTATACTCTCCATCGCCTTCATAATTTAAAACCTAATTCATTGAACGGCAATTAACGATAAGCTGAAAACTGAAAAGCAACTGGTAAATGAAAAGGCAAAGCTAGGAGGTAAAAATTGAATCAGAGAACTTACCGGAATTTCGAATTCGATCGGAACGGAGAAAAAAACTCAGATGAATATATGCAGAAGGCAATTCGGCAAATAGTAGTGAGTATTGGATTTTCCAGGTTGTTACTTTGCTGGAGCTGAGTTTAATTAATTTTATTTAATTTAGTAATTTTTTTCCAGCTGAATCTTTTTGTCTGCGTGGATTGAACAAGGAACGTGGGCAGTAGTAATACGGCGTCGTTGAGGTGATTGAAGTTGTACAATGTTACGGTTGTTCGGGTTGGGTTGATGAGTTGACGATATCGCCCTCCATTTTGTCCAACATTTTGGGATAGTCTAGAAATTTTCATTTTACGTATATCAGTAATTCATGAATGCGTCTCCTAAGAGACGTAGTTATAGAAAGACTATAGAGAGACATACTTTCATTAATTGCAAATCAACCCCAAACCAACTACCCAACCAAAAGCCGGCAACTGGGTCGAAATCCGGGTAAAAAATCTGGATCCTATATAAACCTATTTTCAGAAGAAAACGCGTAGAAAACAAAACGCGTAGAAACGTAGACACAGTAGAGAGAGAAACATCTAGAGAGAGAAACCTGCATCGATTCACTGCCGTTTCGCCGTCGATTCGCCGATGTTCCGTAGCAACGTAGATCGATTTCGTCGTAGCAACGCTGATCTGATCTCATCTTCTCACCATCGCCCCGATTTGATCAAATCATCGTTTGTTTTGATCAGGTAATGTTTTCTCCTTCATTCTCTACATCCGATTTCGTCTCCAATAGCTTCTAGATCGAACGATTTGAATCGGGGCGATTTATGTTTGAATCGTTGGTGATAGATGTTTGTTGGGGATCGATTTATGTTGAAACGGCATTGTTGTAGTTGTTTGTATCTAGATTTATGTATATATGTGTTTAAAACGAAGTTTGTTGATGATAAGATGTTAGATTTGGCATCTAGATGTAGATTTCATAAAAAAAATACGTTCTGCGATATTCCCCATGATTTCAACAATATTGCCTATGTTTTGATCAATATTACCCATGTTCTAGCCAATATGCTCACTGCTGTGTAATGCTCTGTTT
>JAQRGC011908196.1:0-10441 GCA_028659135.1 Plantago lanceolata
TTAGTTATGCTTCACCAAGTTGTACAGGAAGCTTCTAGACTTGTACATAGTAGTTAGGCGCCTTTTGTTTCCTATTTAAGCTTAAGAGTGGAGAAACAGAGACTTGTTTTTGTGATTTCTCTCTTCTCTTCTCAACTGCCAGTCCAATGTCTGTTGCAGTTCCTTTGTAATTTCATCTTCATGATCAATAAACATTCGTAAATTCATCGTTTATTGATTGATAAGTTTAGTTGATCGTCTAGAGGCTGAGACTATGGAGTTTGAATCTCCAAGTTTAAGTTTCTGTTGTCTTGTATTCTCCTTCTAACTTGAATTGCGTTTGCTTGGTACATTCTCCTTCTAAAAAGATTATCTCCAAACATTTTTTTTTTGCAGCATCTATGAACTATGACTCTGCATAATCTAGGGTAATCTTATTCTCAATAATTTATTCAAAGAAAAAGTTGCACAAAGAGTCTCATACAAATACACTAAACTCGAATCACAAAGATTTCACCTCACACAGGCCACACGGAACACCATAGGGTTGCAAAACACATGAAGTTTCAAACACAAGACGATACGAAGGGCATAAACAGCCACAAAACCAGCGAAACCGCGACTTAAAACTCCACATCAATCGTCATTGTGTCCGAGCAAAGCCAAGAGCATTTTCTCATAGTCTCCACGGGTGTCCTTAGCAACTGCCTTGTCCAGCGGCACGCTGTTCCTTCTGTGATACTCATCGTTTATAATCTTCAAGTCAATCTCAGCCCTTGTGGCCACAACTCTGGTAAGTGCTCCTTCATCTGTACCGACCTTGTTGATCGAGTTGCGAAGGATCTCTTCAAAGTACTTCTCGGAGTATGCCAAGCACTTGACTGTGTTTCTCAATATACAAAGGAATTCATCTTTGGGATCAGCTTCCAAGTCCTGTAAAACACAGCTGGCTCATATCATGAAAATGCAACGCATATATTGATCTTCTCTAATGCGTAACGAAAACGAAAACTTATATACCGCGTCTAGGTCATTTCCGAATTCATTTTTGTACTGGTTCAATGTGGCATTGAACTGTGCCTTGCTCCTGGTGGTCAAGATCCTAATGATATCATCGCAGTTGTACTCCTTGTCTGAGATCTTTGAGTGCAGAAGTTTAGCCTCTCTTTTCGCAAGAGCCAAGTCCACCTCCTCTCCAGGGTATCTGTAGGAACTCACCAAGGGCAGCAATAGCTGGAACATATACACATACAATCAAGAATCGAATTGAAAAGAGTCGTACTATCTCCACATTGCAACACATATAGTGTTAAGATAAACATAGAACAAAGTATACACTTGAATGATCCTATGTGACATGGTTATGCGGTCAAGTTAGATGATCAGATCGTTACCTTACGGAAGTCTCCGGTGGTGTGAAAGGCAACATCCTCCTCGAGGGACTTCTTGTAACGAGCATGATAAGCTTCTCTGGCACAAATGAGCTCTTTCGGAGACCTGGTGCAGGCAATCTCCACAAGAACCTGGTTGCTTGCTGTCCATTTTTTCGTAGCCTCGTTAGCTAGCAACGCATCACGTTCTGCCGGTTCCAATACCCAGAGCAACACAATCCTCTGTTTACACAAACAAAAGATGCAAAAGGCAATTCATCAGATCAGACATATATACTCAATTCAGCTCCAAATCGACCGAATGTTCGAGCCAGATTACAAAGCAAACAGTGAAAAGTAATCGAATCGAACCTCAAAGTCACTGTTGAGCTCCTTGTCCAATTGTTTGAGGAGATCTTCTCCATAAGTCTCGGCGTAAAATTGGCGAATCGCCTTGCGCTGGGCGGCACTCCTGTGGCCCAAAATCGAGATGATCAGATCCTCATTCGTGCCCCATCCTGTAAGAAGACGGTGAAATCAATCAACAATCAGAACGATCAACTTGGAGCAGCCAAAAACAATACGGATCACATAATTAACAATTACCAGGAAGCTAAACAAACCAGTAATATCAATCAAACAATACACGTTCAACATAAAATTACTAATCAACAGCACACAAATTTCACAGATCAAGTGTAGACCGTGGACGATCAGGCCTGTGCAAAATAATGGCAATCGAAAATCTAGAAATGTTTAAACAGACCTGATCAGTCTAAATTTCGTTCCAGTAATAAACTTTAGGCATAACCGCACAAACAATCATCAGATGATCATATATGTAACAGAGCAATGAAAAAAAGTCGATCGACATGAAAATGAAGATGATGAGTATTACCGGAGAAGGCTTTGTGGAGCTGTTCACAGTCGTCGGCGACATTGGGGATGTGAGATGGAACGCAGAGTGTCGACATGATGATGATGGATTGGATTGATTTTTTAGTAAGTTGAAAATGCAAATGAATGAATGGGTTAGTAACGTTGAGACAAAATTTATAGGTGGGAGAGAGGGAGTGTGTGAAATGATCGACCGACCAGCTTTACTCGCCGCGTATTTTATCCTCACGTTACACTTATTATACTCCGTATAATACGTTACTAATGCAATACAGAGTAATTTTTTATACTTTGCCTTAATTAGGTGGAGGATGAGGATTAATTGCAGTTTAGGATTGATTATAGGACTGAGCTGGATTGTATTTAGTTGAGAGCAGCACAACTCCTGGTTCAATTTACCGGCAACTTTAATGAGAGTAAAAGTGTCTACAGTCACTCGATATTAATCGCCTAAGTAAATACCACTAGAAATGGAGGGGGAAAGACTACTTCCTTCTTAAATTTTCTGCTCACTATTATCCGTACCGTATTAATGGTCGACCACAAACACCATAAACAATACAATGCCTAATTATAACGTGTATAGTGTGCAGTAAACCCAACTCGTAAACACGTGATCATCGATAAGTGAATACACACTCCCTTGCATTTGATGAGAATACATTGAGCAAGGATGCGAAAGAGCGGATCTCAATCAGTACTAAAAGTAGCAATGAATCAACATCAATCATGGCAAAAGAGGACCCCATCCCTTTGTCATTCATAATACAAGATGGCAGTATGGCACGGTGGTGAGTCATTAAAATTTTCAAATCCAAGGGGCCACCACTAATAATCAACATAGCATGTCGACAGCATATCAAAATTGTCAAGGAGAATATCCACTAATCCACATAATAGTATTAGAGCTTATTAAACCAAACGACTCTCAAACAAATTAAGTACTATCACTCTATCACCATTTGCTTAGGTGTCTTCAAATGTAACATCAATCCATTTTTCCACATAAATCATCTAAATATCAGAGGAAATGAATTAATAGATTGTTTATGGTTTCTTTTCATGGCGAAACTACTCTAACCATGTTAAAAGATGACTTTGGATGGCAACATTAACTTAATTCAGACTGACTTTCGCTTCTCAAGAGACCTAAGCTACCTAAGCTCAAGAAGATAATTGCAGTGTGCAACCAAGAGAGAAGTCTCCGTTTGAATTAGGGAACCTATTTACCATAATAAGGTCCCTTTCAAATGACACCTACTAAGAGATTAATATCCACAACTCTTATTTACCGACACTGATTTTCATCAACACAAGGACAATAATGTAGAATTGTACGATTGGAATATGAAAAGCAAGACAAATCAGAGGCATCTTTTATCCAACTCATTGGATTTAATTCAATGCCTGAGCAAGACATATACTGAGGTCAAACAAAAAGCCTACGCTGTGAGAAATCTAATCATGCATTAACGAATCAAGAGAACCGCATCTAACAAAGTTGCACCCAGATCCAGAAGTTCATGAGATTAACCAACAAAGTCATCGTTGAAGGGAAGGCACAAGACACAACTTAGAAACAAGCAAACAGGATTTACCGGCCATCAGAACTGGGACATAATACCCATACTTATTGAGATAATGCTCTCAGACAACTTGCTTGGATCAAGTCTCAGTAAACAAAAGAAATATAACAAAGGTAATATGAATTCCTTCAGGTATATGCCCAAACTTTGATACTTTATACCAACAGCTTGTTTATGAAGTAAGGTTACACCACTAGAACGAGGATTGTTCAATCCATATTCGAACAGACATTATATTAATAGCTCAAAAAAATTGCCTGTACGGAAGCCAAACAAAACACAGCATGCAGCATCCACCAACATCTGCTTTCTCAAGTGCTATCACCCAAGACAGCAACAAGAAATCTACAGTACCGGGTATCACCTCAAGGTTACACCAACTTCTTAGGCAAGAATCTACAGGACTGCTGGATCACCCACAGCTACAGCCACGATCTACTTAACCCCCGCAACTTAAGTCAGCACACAGCTAGACGTCCCCGTCATAATAAACAGAAGACCTAAAAGTAGACATTAAGATTTTAAACACCTAACAGAACCAGGGTGGCTAAAAATGCTCAGCATCTTACCAACCTAAGTTCAGACCGAACAAACAATTGTAGATGTATTTTGTAACACACTCATGGGGAGTTGATATGTCAACTGCCTCAGCCACATGTACCGAAAGCACAAGTAACCAAAAGTTAAAAGTAAGGTGATTTCCAAGTCTCAATGTGGTTCAAGACAAAGTTGTTTTTTTCTTTATTTTTTTGAAAATGTAGCCTTGGTGAAACCCTTTTCTCAAAATGTGATTCCAGAAAGTAGATTGAAGTTCTTTGATTCTTGTACCAAAAGAATACCAACATTTTGAGATTTTACTCAATTAGGTCAACACACTAGGATATAAATAAATAATTTTTAAAACAAAAGAGAGAAACTTCCAACACAAACACTGTCGGGAATTTGTCGAAATTGGAATATGGAAGTCTATTGACCTTACCAATCATGTCATGGAGTTTGTTACCAAAGCTGCACCTCATCACCAGCCACAAAATTATAACATTAAACAGCAAAGTAAACGCTCATCAACAGCTACCGCATCATCTAATTTCAGCATCACAGCTGCTACTTCATCTCATCAATCAGCACCAACCAATCATGGCAACAACTATAGAAGGGCAGTAAGGTTCACATGAGTATATGTTACACGAAAACACAAGACAACAGTCACAGATGAGAGTAAAAACAGAAAAGACAGAGTTGTCCACAAAACCAAAGACAAAAGCTGGTGCAGTCCTGAGAACCATCGATATGACATACAACTAAAGGAGTACAATAAAAGAGTTCCACCTTCAACCACTACATGTATGACCATGGAAGAGATCAAACCAATTGTAAAGGTCAAATACTTCCAGTAGAGTACCACCTTAGACAGTCCTTGTAGCATCCGCCTTCTTAATCCTGAATAAACAGAAAGTTTCAATGTGCCATGTCAAGCACAATTCACATCAAAGAACATAACAAAGTACGTGTTTTTCTGTACTCACATCAGCATCAGAACGCGGAGATGGACTACGTGAATCAACACGGCGACCACGTGGAGTAACACTTTTTGGGGTTGGAGACCGCTCCTTGTCTTTGTGTGCAACTGGACTGTCTGCCCTGGATGGAGGCGTTGTTTTGTGTGGGGACGGGCTTCTTCGCGGACTAAGACTGCGTTTCACAGGGGAAGCACTGCCACATGCAAAAAATGCCATCACATATAGCATATGTCGAGGAACATAAATTGAACTCAATCAGGCAAATGGAAGTTGGAAAAGAAAAAAAAAAGAGAGAGATGTTACCTTGCATAGGATGGGCTTCGGCTACGCTTCTCGTCATCATACTTGTCTCTCCCACGCTCTCTTCGGGGACCAGGACTTCTACTGCGGCTCCGACTTTTGCTACGATACCTGTCCCTTCCACGATGACGGTCGCGCTCATACCTACCCCTGCTTCTACTGCGACTTCTCCTTCTGTAATCCCTATCCCTGTACTCATCCCTGTACCTGTATGCACATGGTCTGCGTTAGTTGATAAAGCGTGACAGAGTATAAATTCAGAACAAGGTTTTTACAAGCATGTATAAAATGTAAAATCTTTGAGTAACTCTTGACTGGTGAAACCAGTGTAATCCATGATAACAATTCATTGAAATATACACAAATCTTTGCAAAGATGCTCAAGAATCTCAGTTATAAGTGAGGATGATTTGGAATGACAGATACAAACTAGCGGCAATCACTTAAATTAACGTATCCATACTTTTGTACAGATAAGTAGACTTGTGCATCAAAAAAGTCTCCTATGCAGTTGCGTTGCATATTTTGGTGCTTGCCAGGCAAGGTTTGAAACAGCATATTTTTATCAGCTAATACTATGATAAATACAAAAGCCCACACACTGTAACAGATAACTTTTCGTATATGAAGAGGTCAAGCGAGTTTCATACTACTCAAACAGGTACTCCGATATTCATACACGCGAGAAAAAAATTTAAAACCATTATGCTTACATAAGGCGCACCAAAAATTACGATCTTAACATGGAAATGGTTTCATGTAAAAGGTGAAAAGCTTAGTATCTCGTTTACACGATAAACAATGGCAACTCACTTAATTATTTAATTACAAAACGCAGATTCTTTATGATAACTCCAAATCTGAGTTTTTGAATTGTTGAGAGCATCAAATTGTCTGAGAATACATGTTTGTGACTTCCAAAATATTGCTTTAAAGTGACACAAATCAGAATATTTGAACAACCAAATTTACAATTTATCTACTAGAATACATGTGTTACCTTGGCCGAGGACTTCGGCTTCTGGATCTTCCCCTTGACCTTGATATAGGTTCCGCAATTCTCCCTTTTGAACTATGTAAATTGGGGTATACAAAACATACAAAAAATTAGTGTGGAATAAAAGAGATGTGTTATCAGTGCCACAAGTTACAACGAAGTAGCGAATTAACAAGTGAAAACTCTTCAACAGCTCAACATCATGGAATTAAACAATCTAAAGCTTAATTGCAGAGTAACAGTACAATCTCTAGACCTTCAACACTAAGTATCAACAGCGACAACAATGTAACAACTGACAACGAATCAACTTACATTTTTTCAGCATTTGGTCCATACTTAGCAAACTGAACCATTATCTCTCTTCCATCGACGACTCTCCCTGCACATGATAAGATAGAGAAACTAATAGAAGCACAAACAATGTACGCTCATTAATCGAGCAAGCACTTATGCATCTTGTGTTGTAAAAGAGACTCACCGTCAAGCTTTTCAACTGCCTTTGCGGCCTCATCTTGATACTTGTACCTCACAAATGCAAACCCTCTCGAATCACCAGTCCTGATATAATGAAACACATAGATAGTAAGCACTTCAGATTAATCACACTACAATGCAGTATATGAAACTTAACAGCAAAACACTAGTATACTGTTTTCTGTTGCACATTTCAAATTTTTCAAAAACAATCCAATAGTAACCCTACAGTTTTCTTATAATTAAGAAAATGCAGTTCTAACTTCAATACATTGCAATCGCGAAAAAAAACTATATGAACCGTGTTTGCAGCTTACAAAACAATCTAAAATTAATAAATTATAGGTTACAGCTTACAGGCGACAGCTAAGACGGTTACGAAACAAATTCAAGCAATAGTTATCCAAAATAAATGACAGGAAATTCCAAATTGAAGCTAAAATCCAGCCAAAAACGGTGACAAAAACAAATAGAAAAACCTCGAAGCTTCGTTTACCTTCGGTCCCTAGGGATGAAGACATCAACAACTTTGCCGTACTTATCGAACAGAGGGAACAAATCATCAGCAGTTGTACCTGAGATAATCACCATGTCAATTTAACACGATAGCAACATAATTCAATTGTATGCGAACAGCGAAAACGAAAAGCAAATTGAGGAAGGGATACAGGTACATACGGAAAGTGATGTTGAGGACGAGCAGAGAGTAGGTGTCCTTGATGTCCGGCGGACCAGATCTTCCGAAGTGCGACATCGTTCCGGTGGTTGGAGATGGGGGAAAGGGCGGAGTTAGGGTTTGGAAGCTGGGGCGCTTACAGTGGGTGTACTGGGGAAGAAACGATATAATAAGATAGGTTGGGAGTGTGTTTGTATTTGGACTATATTGCCCCTAAGCGGATAGCGGCATTCTGATCCTGCTACCTTCGACGTGGTTCTGTACACGCGGCTCAAATAACTCGTGTTAGCCTCCCTGTAACCGAACTGAACTAAATAAAATTGAACTCAATTGAAATAACCGAATGAAATAGCATGTGAAGAGATCGATGATTTTCCTGATTTTTTTTCATGTGCGTGATACACGACCCTCATCAATATCTTTCCTTCCAAATTTTCATTTCTCAATCACTTTGCACTGCACTGCAACTTTCATCTGCGCCATTCTAGAACCTTCTCCGGCGGAATTCGAAGGATGGGTTTTCTGAGGGTCGCCATCTCCTGTGGATATAATTTTTGTTGGATTCTTAAAAAAAATTAAATGAAGGCCTCGAAGAGGTGGCTGTGATGGTGCGGTGGGAAATCTAATCACCTACAAGTATCGCCAATATGACCTAGAGCTGGAAACAGTTTAGCCCGTTACAATTTCGCTAGTCGATGCTTCAATCCTTTTTCACTTTCTTCTTCTCTTGGGTATGCAGAATATGAAGATGTTTGTGTGTGGTTTCTATATATGATTACTTTGTGCTATTAGAATATAGGTTTGACTGATGGATTTTTATTTTATTTCGGTTTTCGGTTTATTTAACTATGGATTTTGTGTTAGTAGCATTAATGCTTGGTGAAATGTGTTGGAATCTTCTGAAATTTGGTTGCTCTTGCTTCTATGTTGTCTTTATGTCAGCTACTCCATGGTTTATCTTTGGTGCATTATTTTCTGGCGGGGGATGGTTATTGGACTTGCTAATGCAAACATGAAGATTATCATCATGTAATGGTCCATAATGTGGTTTAATTTGATTTTCTTTCAGGGACTAATTATCAAATCTTTTCAGAGTTCTTATGCACATCTATTGCCCATGTTATTTAGCAAGCTTTGTCAAGAAAGTGGGAAAGATTACCCGAAATCCATTTCAACATAGTCGACGGAAAAGTCTTTGAGAGCTTTGCATGCCTCTAGCCCATAAGGGGACTCGAACTATGATATATGTTTGACCTGGCCGATGAAATGATTCATTCTCTTCCCTTTTCATTTTAGACTAAGATGATGAAACCAACACCTGCTATGCAGAGCATGTCAATGCTATTCCCAAACCTCATGGATCAAATTCAACATCTGGAAGAGCGGTAATAACTATGTGTACTCGACTTTCATCTTTGCTTATTTGTTCTTAAGTTGTAATTGTATTTGATAACAAAATGAACTTTCAGATTGTGCATATTGAATGGGGATCATTCTCAAATGGCCTCCCTTTGATCGAGTTCGACAAAGAAATAGATGCTCAGAGCATCAATACTGGTGAGCACATGTTATTTTTCCTTCATCATTTAACACATAGTTTTGTTTAACATTAGTATTGTAGTAGAAATGAATGCCTGAAATGGAAACAAATCTTAGAGAAGACGATTGATGGCATGTATTAATTTGTGTGAAATTGTTAGAAGCGTGTGTGACCTGAATTTTAAGCTCAGTTTTGTTGCTAAAAGTCCCACACTCCCACTCTAATACTTTATGTGCATGTAATACATCAATTGTTGTATTTTACATTTCTTGTCTTTCCTCAATTTTTCATCACTCTTTCTTCTTCTTCTTCGCTCATGTTAAGTAACATATCAATATTAATTTATCTTTCTTTGTTTGGCAATCTTAGCTCAGATTGCGGTGTACCCCTCGTCCACCTAATGGTGGCTCCATGGAGGGTGTTTTTCCATAAGCAAAAATGGTAGTTCAGTCTTAACTCTTAACCCTTGCCCACTTTGCGATCTTAGGGGCGCCGAATTCGTATTCTATTCATGTTGTGAGGCAGTGAAGATATTTTATCGGGGAATTTGACATTTTGGGACAACACATGTGTTCAGGTTCGGATGGGTGGGGCTTTTTCGGGGGTATTTGGTTGAGCCTGCTGCTATGTGGTGGCCTCAGAACCTTGTTCATGCATGTGTCTCTTTTCAGGTACTTTAGAATTCCAAATTATGTCAAAGTGATAATATATAGCAAGTGAATCATCTACTAGAGCTCTAGTGTGTCTTTGAGTGAGATATCCTTCTATTATAACAATGTTAGTGGCAAATTTACTCTTTTATTACCAAATTTAAAGCTCCAGGCCATATTATAAAATGCACCTTTATGAAGGTATTTGGGTTTGTAGGAACTTGCAAAATGCTAATTGCTCTTGATATTGATATTGAGCTCAGCTCGAATATTAGGATACGGCTAATGAATAGGTCCTGCAGCTAGTGGAATATGAACGCTCATCTATTCATTTTATAACTAGATATCTATGCGGGGAGTATTGTGTGAAACCGGTGCTTATAAATCCTTGCTAAGATGGCTAATTAAGTTGGTGTTAGGTTTAGTTTTTTTTTTTTTTTTTTTTTTTT
>JAQRGC011908339.1:0-10326 GCA_028659135.1 Plantago lanceolata
TTTGTATACGTATGTATGTTCGTATATGTGCAAGAGTACTTCCATGATTTTTCAGTTAATCAATCATGTTGCTGAGGCCAAAGATTTCGATCTTACGCAGTGATATTCCAACAAGAATATTCACTTGCAGCAAGAACTGGGCTAGAGTCTGTACATACTGTAAATATGATGAGTTTCTTTTGAATTATTTTTTCTTTTCTGTTCTTGCAGGTTCAATCGACTTTAAAAAACTTCTTCTTGAATGTTAAGGGTGATCTCTACCTGCTCCAGATTGATGCGAAATTGGTACTGTCACTCTACTCCACCGACCATTGTAACAGCTTATCCGTCGAATGTTCAGTTATCTAGACTGACTCGAGTATACTCTTAAGCTTGTCTAACTTTGCTGGATGTTGTTTTCAGTAACCAAAGTAGTATGTTATTTATGGTAACATTGAAACATGAAACATGGCTAGATGCTGCTTAATGAGTAATGTATCTGTATTGGTTTTTCAGCTTGCAAAAGGGTTAATATATGAAGCATTGGATGGCAATGAAGCTTTTCCTCATTTCTATGGTCCATATAGGAGCTTCAGCCCACTTCCTTTAGAAGTTGTTAAAAGAGCAGAGAAGATCGTGCTTTCAGATGGCAAATTCAACTGCAGCCTGTTCGATTGAAGATTTTGTATTCGTATAACTTTGCGTTGCTAAGCATTGTTCTGTGTTCTTTATCGTGGATCCTGTTGGTTTTTCATAATTAAAACTTAATTGTGGTGAGAATGCAAATGACAGCGTTAATATTATGTGAAATATATATGAAATTCCTTATATTATTTCTGCTTTCGGTTTGATTCCCCTACATAAGATCATGGTTGATCTGTTAGGAGGTTGTTAGAAATCGAAGAGAGCTTCAGGAAGAACATGTGTCCTATTCCAAAAAATCCATGTCCGAGTATAGTATTTCGAAACCGTGCAAGTATATTTTCACAAGATACAGTACATAGCAGGAGTCATCTACAAGTGACACCGGCTGAAATAATTTGCTGCAACAAATGTACACAAATCAATTTATATTTACCAGAACAATTCATGTCAACAACATCATCCCCACATTGATTTGAACACTCTAATCAAAGCACCCCTTAGCTCATAACGGCCAACCAACATCCGGTAAATACATACAGATATAATAGAAGTATACGCTAAGCTATGGAGTATGAATGTTCTTACACAGAAGCACAACATAGGGATTGACAAGTCACAAGTTCCCTGAATATGTAAACTACAGTTATATTTGTTCCAGTAAGCTATCATTGCTTATTTCCAGAGCTTAACGGAACTGTCATGACTAACAGAGGCAACCATTCCGGTCTGAGGTGACTGTGCCAGGTCAGCAATTATATTCTCATGCGCAGGAACTATCATGCTTTTGTTATTTGATGTGTTCCACAACTCAAACGACTGCATCAACCAAAAGCAGAATTTTGTGTTATAGTGTCTGCCATATTGATGTTTACTCTAGAGCCAGGAGCATGCACAGAAGGAAAGTAAAAATGCTCATTTGCTAATGTGCGAGATGTTTACCCGTGATCCTCCAATAACCAAGAGAGCAGAATAACTTGGATGGAAAACACATGAATGGAATTGGTTGCCATTAGAATTGAGCTCATAGATACACTTTCCAGTGTTTAAGGCCAAAACTTTAATGCTGTTCTCACTAACAGAAGCCAAGAGGTTGCCGTCGAGATCCCAGCACAGGTAGTTCCCGAAACCATTAAACATAGGCCCCTGAAAAACATATAGCTTCCATTAATCAATCTGAAACCTCTGGCCACAATGGGAATTTCACCATTTAAATACAAACCTGGAATAGGTGTGTTTGCCTGTCAGTTTCAACATCATATATAGAAACTGTGTTTTCTGATGCCGCTGCTAATAGATGTCCCGTTATTGGCTGAAACCTCACTTGTACACTACCACCTTGCTAAAATGTAGCAATTTAGAAGGTCTGGGTTATAAGATCTGTAAAAACACCGGGAACAAAAAGAAAATGTAGAATTGAAGTATGATATCGAAGATCTGTGTCCAACCTTGGAAATCCGAGTGCATGAAAATGGATTAATATCCCAATAACGTATTTCATTGTTACTATCACAGAAGCAAAACAGATCAGTCTTCCTAGGATGGAAATCGAGGGACATGACATGGGAGGTATGGCCTGTGTAAGCGTCAATGCAATAGTTTGGCTGCATAAACAAGAGAGAATTAAATATAGGAACGTCAATCAACCATAAATCCAGAGCTGGTTAAGTGTGCTGCTTGCAATTTTTTAGGTTTCGAGGTTCATCTCAACAGCCGGGAAAGGGAAAAAAAGAAGAAGAATTGTTGTACTAAAGCTCAACGAAAGATCATACATGGGCTGCATCCCAGAGTCTGACAGACTTGTCAAATGAAGCCGTTGCAAGTTGAGTTGAATTTGGCCTGAAGCGGACATCTGTAATCAAGGACTGGTGTTCTTCGGGGGTGGTCTCAGTTTGCAGAGTATCCATGTTCCAAAGAACAACCTGATACACGAAAGGGAAAGCAATTATAGTAGAGGACTAGCGATGCATGCAAATTCGCAAATCGCGAGCTCTGCTCTTTTCTCTTCTTAAAAGTTATATGCAATTGATTGATTATCTTTTAACAAGAACATTGATAGTATTGTTCTACCTTTTTCTCATGACCAGCACTAGCTAGCAACTTTCCATCCGAAGAGAAATCGCAGCAAGTTAGTTTAGTTCTGGTCCTCCTCATACAACCAACCTCACCAAATGAAAATTCCGACTCTGTTCTACTTTAACAATAATATCCGCCATTATTCAATATAAAGATGCCAAGAAACAGACATGCTCCATTTCGTTTCTTTAAATTTGTTTCCTCTACGGCTCTACCATTTCTTTCAGTTACGGTAAAGTCTTAGTAAAATCAATTTTTTCCTACACAATAGTAAAAACCAATACTACCATTCCCAAGTGTTGAATATACTATTCTACTATACCAATTAAAATGTTTAAAATGTTGATTTTACTGCTATTATTTACGAAAACCGATTTTCATGAGACTTGATCAATCATCAATTAACACGAACAGCAGCAGAAAGTAAGAAATATGCAATTCTGAACTTGGATTAAACAAAATTACTACTAAACAAGATGAGAATTTACCTTCCGCTACACAAATCATTTTCGCCTACACTACTAGAATCAATTTCTTCACCCACAGTTTCAAATTCCGGTTCGATTATGTTCAGACCCGACCCGGTAGGTGCCTCCTCGACACCCTGTTTCTGCTTATGAACCGGGTTAGGGTTTTTCCTCTTAACATACAGCGGCGACTTCTCAAGGCGGCGCGACCGTAGCTGGAGGTACCCAGAATCGGCGGTGGAGGACTGGAGCTGGCGCAGGGCCAGGGTTTTGGCCCGGGTGCGAACTCCAATGGATTGATCCACGTCAGGAGTGACGCTAGCTTTGTTGATGTATTTCCCCATGAGAGAGAAACAACAGAAACAACAGAGAAGAGAGAGAGAGAGTGTGTGAATGAATGAGAAAAGAGGGAAAAAAACGAACTTTCGCTGGGTTTTTTTCATTTCTAGAGAGAGAAAACGCAGAGTCGCCAATATCGTAAACGCGTTTTTGGTTTTGATTGCCACACAATTATTTTGTAAATCGGGTTCGAACCCCGGACCTCTCCGTACTAGTCCAACACCATTATCACTTGACCACTCTTATAACTCCGATTGCTACAAAATTCTACTAGACAACCTTGTTTCCCTACTTAAGATCGACCATGAACACTCGACTACCCTTATAACTCCGATTGCTACAAAATTCTAATAGACAACCTTGTTTCCCTACCTAAGATCGACCATAACTTGTTAGGAGGTTATCGGAAATCAAAGACAGATCCTATTCTGAGAAATCCTTGTTGGAAACCATGAACACTCAACCACCCTTTTCATTTACATGTGAAGAGACAACACATGCTGAGATAATTTGCTGCAACAAATGTACACAAGTCAATGTATATTACCAGAACGATTCATGTCGACAACAACATCCGCTCTTTCACACTCTAATCAAAGGATCCCTCAGCTAATAACAGTTCAACCGACATCCGGTAAATACATACAGATATACCATATAGTATGCTAAGCTATTAATGTTCTGAAATAGAAACACAACATAGGGATGTTACAAGTTTCCCGATGATGCAAACTAAATTTATTCCAGTAATCTATCTTTACTTATTTCCAGAGCTTAACGGAACTGTCATGACTAGCAGAGGCAACCATTCCGGTCTGAGGTGACTGTGCAAGAGCAGCAATTATGTTCTCATGCGCAGGAGCTGTCATGCTTTTGTTATCCGCAATGTTCCACAGCTCCAGTGACTGCATCCACCAAAAAATAGAATTTTGTGTTATATATATTCTTACTAGTGATTTTTACTCTACGGCCAGGAGCATGCACAAAAAGGAAAGTCGAAATGCTTATTTGCTCGTGTGTGAGATATTTACCCGTAATCCTCCAATAACCAAGAGAGCAGAATAGCTTGGATGGAAAACACATGAATGAAATTGGTTGCCATTAGAATTGAGCTCATGGATACACTCTCCAGTGTTTAAGGCCCAAACTTTAATGCTATCCTCACTAACAGAAGCCAAGAGGTTGCCGTTGAGATCCCAGCACAAGTAGTTCACAACACCAGAATGCCCCTATCGAATCACCAAAATTATGGGTATTAAAAACAGAGAATGGCCTCTGACAGAACTAGCATTGATCGATCTGAAACCTCTGGCACTATGGCCAGTTCACCATTAAATACAAACCTGGAATATTTGTGTTTGCCTGTCAGTTTCAACATCATATATAGAAATCGTCTTTTCCGATGCCGCTGCTAATAGATGTCCCGTTATTGGCTGAAACCTCACTTGTGCACTGCCTCCTTGCTACAATGCAGCAAATTAGAAGGTAAGGTTATAAGATGTGTAAAAACCCTCATGGCAAAATAAAATGCAGAATTGAAGTATGATATAAAAGATCTGTGTCCAACCTTGGAAATCCGGGTGCATGAAAATGGATTAATACCCCAATAACGTATTTCATTGTTACTATCGCAGAAGCAAAAAAGATCGGTCTTCCTAGGATGGAAATCAAGGGACATAACATGGGAGGCATGGCCTGTGTAAGCGTTAAGGCAATAGCTTGGCTGCATAAGCAAGAGAGATAATTAAATAGAGGAACCATCAATCAATTATAAATGCAGAGCTGGTTAAGTGTGCTGCTTGTAATTTTTTTAGGTTTAAAGGTTCATCTCAACAATCAGGAAAAGAAACAAAAAAGAAATATTATAAAGCTCAATGAAAGATCATACATTAGCTGCATCCCAGAGTCTGACAGACTTGTCAAATGAAGCCGTTGCAAGTTGAGTTGAATTTGGCCGGAAGCGGACATCCGTAATTAAATACTGGTGTTCTTCTGGGGTAGTCTCAGTTTGCATAGTATCCATGTTCCAAAGAACAGCCTGATTCATGAAACGGAAAGCAATTATATTAGTACATACAGAAGAGAATACAACTTCCTCTAGATTTACATTTTATTTTTTAGGTGCACGTGCACCAGGGCTGCTGTAGCGGTACATGCAACACCCCAAATGATAAAGCTATTTCCTCTTAAGAGATTTAAGATAATATTGTGTTGGTCATTAGCCTACATATCAGATACTCATTAAGCTCATAAGGAAGCATAAAACACATGTACACATGATAATCCACTAGTAGGACCACGAAAGGTATATAATTACATAGTTGAATTCTTTTAATGCCCAAAGTTATATGCACTTAATTGAATACTTTATATCTTTTCAATTATTTATTTCATTTTAAAATTATTATTAAATAATTATTTCGTATACTGAAATTTGGTATTTCGTACACAGAATTAATTTTAAAATTGCTTTACCTTTTTGTCATGCCCAGCACTAGCTAGCAACTTTCCATCCGAAGAGAAATGGCAGCACGTCACTTTACTTCTTGTCCTTATACAGCCAACCTCACCAAACGAGAAACCTGCAGGCATTACACAAAGCATCATGAGCTTGAGTTAATTGTATGGTGGTCCAAGTTGGAAGCAGAGATCAAAAGCCCACCTTTAGAAGTTTCTGTTTTATGCTCCGGTTTCACAGAACCATATAAATTTCCATCCCCTCCTTCCTGCGATAAAAATGACTCCACTTTATCTTCTAGCGGACCAATATCTCCAAAATTGTCCAAGTCATCCTGTAAGAAGAAATTAAATAGATCAATTTCCAGTCTATTGCTAATATACTCATGTTCTTTTTTTGGACTTGGCCTAGAAATACTCAAAATAAAATACTTATTCAACTATTTAACGAAAACGATAGTATGTTGTTGCCCAAAAACATGAGAACTCAGTCTTACAAGATGATTTGTAGACGATGCAATTCCACCAGCTCCATCAGCACCATACATCATCATACCACCCTTGGGTGCACCATTAACATGCTGCAGACTGCTATCGCCAGGTGTATGTGTTGATTGCGGTGTACCTGGGGAAGGACCTGCTGTATTTCCGGTACCAGTACTATTGGCAGGTCCAGATGAAGAATGTGTTTTTCTTTTCCTATTGTTCTGTTCCACATCAAAGAGAGAGTTACTATGTGCTTTCTATCATACACAACAAGATGTCAGATCACTGAGAAGGGTAGAATTACAAAGTCACGAGGCAGAAATCAGTTACAGAGTCAGCTGATATATGACCACTTACTTGTTGCATTTGCTGCTGCTGCTGCAGCTGATCCTGCTGTTGAGAGGTAGACTGTTGCATTTGAATTCCCATCTTCATCTGCTCAGAGTGAAAAACGTATTAGGAACAAATAAATAAAAGGGCATATCATTTTTTTTTTTCTGGTGAAGCTGTTTGTGAGCTAAATACCAATTACATGTCTTCATTTCGTACTTCCTGCCTTAACATAAAAAAGCTAACAGAATCTATTTCAAATCATAGATAGAGGAACAAGACAGCTCAGCTGGTCGGGGGATATTTGGTGAAAGTATATTTGATCAGGAATATATGGACTATGGTATCAATATATAGAATCTAGAACAGGAGTATAGCTGGTTCTATACTGGAATTCAACTGGCAGCAAGAGCACGCAACTAAATGAAATATAGTAAGCTCCACAACAATGTTACCTTTGGCGAATTCGCTTGAACTGGAGAGCAAACATCATTTCTTGGAGGTTGGCCATCTTTTGTACCAAAATTACCCCTTGGTAATCCTCCAAACCCATAGCTATGTGAATTTCCAACACCTCCTTGTGCCTGGGCCTGTGCTAAAACCTGCTGCTGCTGCTGTGATGCCATCAGAAACTGGTTCTGAGCCTGTAGATTGGGCTTCTGGACCTGCAAACCCATACTTGGGCGTAATTGGTCAATTCCCTGCTTCACATAGTAAGCATCAATTAAAGAAGTTACCCCATTTCTAGATTTGTACTTCCTAAGCAATACGGTAGATAATTAAGCTACAAGGAGGCTCACCGTCAATGGCCAACCCTTCAATGGAAGGCCAGTGCCCTGACTCAACCCTGGAAAAAGTGATATCAATCAGATTCGCAAATAAATGAAGATCATGAGAATCAACCTTAGTTTAGGAGAGAATGACAATAAAGTTTTAAGCACATAGTTGATCTTTTGAGGCAAGAAGGATCACTGCAAATGACTAACTTGAGCAAAAGAAAGACGCAGAGATGAATAGTAAGAGTTCAAAGCAGGTACATACTCCATGAAAGAAACCACAGCACATAAATGCGGACAAAGGTGAGGAGATTTATAAGTTTTCACAAGGGAGAGTAAGGAGAG
This sequence comes from Plantago lanceolata, assembly GCA_028659135.1. Taxonomy (NCBI): domain Eukaryota; kingdom Viridiplantae; phylum Streptophyta; class Magnoliopsida; order Lamiales; family Plantaginaceae; genus Plantago; species Plantago lanceolata. The sequence goes on from JAQRGC011908339.1 coordinate 7,898, forward strand.
GACATAATTTGCTGCACAAACCAAGCATGTTTCATTCAAAGCAACCATGTAATCCAAGCTGTCATTTGGATGCAAATAACAGCTACGGGATACTAACAACTATATAAAATAGGATGCCAACACCACATATGTTGTCAATGAAATGAACCAGTCTCTCACTCTTTGGTGTACTAAACAGGAACTTGCTTTATTAAACATTACTCATAGATAACTGAATTGGTGATGTGCAACAAACCTAATTTTCAGTATCTAATTATAGATTTATGAAAACTAAAAGATAATGAGAAACAAAACAAAGACAGGACACCATGTTGCATGAAGTCAGGAAATCTTGGAAGATGTATAGTAATTAATTTTGTTAAATATCAAAAACAGAAAGATTGATGCCTCCACGAAAAGAAAAAAATAAACTGCTCCAGTGTTTAAGAATGAGACGTCATTCAAGTTAAGGTTGTCAAATTTAACATAACATTAAATGTTGGATAACATGTGGCTCCAGAGAGACGATGTAGACTCCAACAATAAAGATGCATATGAGAAATAAAAGGTATTGTCCAACTCCAAGGATGCAAGTAATGTTTACCTGAACCACCAAGTCCAGATTTTGATTGCAGAATTGCTTGTCCATATATGGAGGACGGGTCCATAGGTAAAGATTTCTGATTTGGGCCCAAGTTAACCTCTTGTTTAATGTCCTAAATATACCAAATGCCACATGGTTGAGCATAGTACAAAAGCATGAAATGATTTAACAGAAATGGTTCTAGTCATTACATTAGCTAGTTGTGGCCGTCCTTGCATCTGCTGAAATGCTGCCGACATGCTCCCAGAATTACTTGGCATCAATTGCCTGCATAAACCGCACGAGAAAAAAAACTCAGGGCTTCTGATTCTTAAGCATGAATTTCAGATTTCACATAAAATTTCGAAGTAAGAAACTAAGGCAGAATCATACCCCTGTTGACCAGATGACTTGAGAAATGCCATTCTGTTAGCATCATTAATTCCCTGAGAGGACTCTGAATCCATAGCATGAGGATGTTTCATGCGCTCCTCGTACATTTTCATGGCTAACACACTCGCAGATGGCTGCCCCATCATTCCTTCTGAGTTAATTGAATTTAATGGACCGCCAAGCGGAGGATGGTTAGGTCGCTGTAGCTGGCCACTGCGCTGCTGCATAAGTTGCATCTGCTGCATTTGCAGCTGCTGCTGGTGCTCCCTAGCTTTGGCTTGTTGCGTCTAAAATTTAATGAGAAGGAACATATTCATACATGCATTTAGAAATAGCAAGATATGACACCAAATTCGAAGACAGATTGAAACTGCAGAATATGACAAACCTCTATGTAAGCTGCAGCTGCATCAGAATGCTTCTCATTTGTCCTTGCAATGAAAATGTCCCAAAACACAGACCACCATTCAAAAAGAAATCCTCCAGGTGCATCAATAGCTGCAAACAAAACAAGATTTGTTACTAATTAACCCAATGTTTCATAAATTATTTGTTGTACAAAGTCATCTATTGGACATGGTGCAACTATCATGTGTATGATATTTAATAAACATGTTAAATTCTCCGCCATCCCTATTTCCCCAGACCCTTACTACAATGTGTAGCCTCCATCAACATGTCAAAATTTAGTAGTACTCTTTTACACTACGTCAATCAATGGTGTGGCACCACATATGCAACAAACCACACCATTCATCAATATCCTGTACAACAAGTCACAGGTAACCTGCTGCACTTATCAGTTACCAATACTGAAATCATAAGTGTATAACATTGCTTACCAACGGGATCAGTAGCAACTTTTCCTTCTGCCAGGAAAGTTTTTGCCGAATTGTGCAATTTTTTCTTCAAAAAATAATCATGAATATAGACATCGAGCCTGCAAATAAAGAAGATGTATGTGAACGCCTAAATCCGAATATATACTTCTTTAAATGTAAGAGACAACGCATAACTTTTGTCATTTTGCGAGAACAGTGTTTAAAGTTTAAACCCAATACAGGCATCACTCATTCACATCCAACACTTGTCAATTTGATTAATTCTCGACAACAACACGACAAATTGAGTGTTTACATGTTAAATGATCTTGGAGTGTTCGAAAACAAGGACAAGCGACTATCTGTCATCTTTTTTCTATCATTGAAGAGACCCATTATACACTTCAAACATTCCCAGTCTCAGTCGTGTCAGCTCCATTTACAGGAAGTGCACAATACATTAAAAACACTCGTTCAAATCCACATATAAAAACTAACAAACTCTCGAACATCAAATAGCTCAAGTTCAACCTATCACATATAAACTTTCCAAAACTTATCAGGCATCATCAATACACAATAAAACAACTCCAAGATTTCCTTAATCACCATAACAGTTAGATAAATTCACATTTACTACTACTAAAAAAAAA
>JAQRGC011908541.1:0-11157 GCA_028659135.1 Plantago lanceolata
TCGTGTTTAACTTCACTATACTCAAACCAATTTTCTGTGTAGTTGTAGTTGAGCATTAGCTTCACAAATATTTATTTTTGATTCGTCTGACAAACGTACATCAAGATGCCGGAGATCCAAATCGGGAGAGAGATGGAGAACGAGAGAAGAAATAAAAAAAACACACAGTCGTAGGTTTACTATGTGTTTATTTCGACCGGAATTCGTTTATAAACCCTCCCCGGTTTTTTCCTGAACCGGTTGGTTTATGAAAACCACCAAAACCACTGGTTTTGCCTTAAAAAAGCTGACTTTCCTAATGTATTAGGAAAGTCAGTTTTTATGAGAATTTAGCTATTTAACCATTTAATCAAAATAAGATTTAATCTAGAGGGGAGTTTCAAGTTTGCCCTGATGTCAACCGGGCTGAACCGGAAACAACCGCCGGTTTTAGTTGCATAAAAGGAACAAGCTAGGAAATACAGAGGGAATCTTATTAGTGCAAAATCTCCATGTACATTCCTGGTAACAGTGTTAAAACGGAACACACCAAGTCAAAAGGTCGACCATCTGAATTTCTAATACTTCAATAATTCAATTATATTCCATTCTCATTCCAGTCTTTGACAGTTATTATTAGACTAATAATAATATTTACGCGCTTGATTTTTCTGCCCTCATTTTCTCCTTAGAATATTTTGTCAATATTACTTGACACATTGCTTTTTCTTCTTAATTGTGTCTAATTAAGTAAGCCTCTTTCTTAAGATCCTGAAATTAAATAATCTACTATTACTCTAGTTGTATAAATTACTTAACAAAACCATGAGAAAATCTTTACAGGAAATGATAAATGGTACTACAGTAATAAAACTGTAAAACTACTCTAGTCTTTACAAGATCAAAACATGCTGCCTAGCTTCATGAACCATTTATGATCATCAGATGAATCTTCTGCTGTCATACTAACTATCGAAAGACATTCTTTCAGTAATCGTTGAGAAGTCGAAATCGTAATCTTCAGCTAGATCGATCGTACAGAAATTGTTTTCTTCCTTGCCATGTTTCACGATCGAATCTCCTTTCATCATCTCAATCCGTTCCAATTCAGCTGCTACTTCTCTCATTGTAGGCCTTTTCCTTCCGTTCAAATGCAGACATCTTTTTGCTATATCAGCTGCTGCGTAAACTGCTTCCTTCGTTGCTTCTTTCAGCACCTGTTCATCGAGAATGTCCAGCAAAACATTCTCGTCCATTGAATACAGGAAGTGTGTAGCCAAACTTCGTCCCACTTCTGCTCTAACTGAAGAGATTGCTTTCTCTCCGGTCAAAAGCTCGACCATAAGGACTCCAAAGCTGTAAACGTCACTCTTGTCCGTGAACTGGCTCGACTGGAAGTACTCAGGGTCCAAGTACCCGAACGTGCCTAATACACGAGTTGTCAGGTGAGTTTTGTCGACTGAGACGGATCTTGAGGTTCCGAAATCAGCAACTTTGGCACGATACTTGTTGTCCAATAGTATGTTGGTTGACTTGATATCGCGGTGATAAACTGGAGTTGATGCAGAAGAGTGTAGGTAAGACAGTGCCCCTGCCACTTCTGTTGCAATTCTGAGGCGCATCTCCCATGATAACGGCAACTCCTCGCCAGGATCATGGATCAGTTGAAAGAGCGTTCCATTAGGTATGAACTCGTAAACCAGAATCGGAACCTCGGTTTCTAAACAACATCCCAACAGCTTGACTATGTTCCGATGATTGATCTGAGACAGAATCACAACCTCATTAATGAAATCTTCGATATCATTCTCTTCTACCGTTGTTGACCTCTTGATCGCCACAATTCTTCCATCAGTTAACATGCCTTTATAGACCGTACCTTGCCCTCCGCCCCCTAATACACGGTTTCCGTTGTAATAGTCAGTTGCCTTTTCTAGCTCTCTTGAACCAAACAACTGTGTCTTCTCTAGACGGTTTTCGCTTGAAGTTAACTGCTGTTCCAACAATAAGCCTCCATTTCTCTTGAAGAACTTTTGACTTCGTTTCGCCTTGATTCTTTTCCTTATGACTCTGTAAGATCTCCATGCCCCAACAAGCAAAAGAAGCGCCCCAAGTCCGCTTCCGACCCCAACAAGTATAACTTTCATCCTGGATCTATTATCTGTAGAAGGATTGACACAGCTGAAACCTCCGATCGCATTAATACATGTATTGTTACCACAATTGTTCATCCCAGTTCTACTGCATTCATCTATATCGATGCATCCTCCATCTAAGTATGCATTTCCTTCGAAACCACCCGAACAGAAGCACTGTCTGGTTGAAGATCCATACTCGTACTCATCAAAGAAGACACCGTGGTCCCTCTCGATGTTTGTATCACCATTGCGATATCGACAGTCACTATTAACAGAATATGATACCGATTCAAACCCCCAATCAAGTACCAGAGGTACATATTGAAAAGCTGGATCAAATGGATTCTGTAAATCGTCCAGTAATCCGCTGTACATCAGGTGCCCTTGACCAAGCCAAGTCCTGTCAGCAACAAATGCGTAACCACAGGTTGTTCGATTGATGACTGGATTGATCATCTGGTAGGTATAGCGCATTTCCTGGAAGTTTGGTGGAACGACCGTTTGGCAACAGTTAAGACCGCTGCAGCTAGTGTCATTTGAATTCGGTTCGCACATGGCTGTGCACCCTCCAATGGTGGCTGATGAATTAGGCCTCAGCCAGACTGAATTCCTGCATCCCAAGTTAATGAACGTGTTATAATGAGGAGACATGGTAAAGGGACTCCCAATGATCGATTCACCTAATGATGTCGTTTCATCTGAGCAGTTCATTGGAGACACTGGCAGGTTAACTATGAGTGCACCGCGAACAGAAATCCTTACTACTTCCATGTTGATGCTGGTTAAGACCGGTAACTGGGTACCATTGGTGGAGTTTTGGCAGGTGACTGTGAATGATGAATTCGCGCTGCAGCTGGAACCGATGCCAAAAGGGTACGGAATCGTAACATTTCCGCACGTTTCTGGACAACCAGGCCTAGATATGGATGCTGCTGCTCTATCAAGAAGGCATAGGAAGAAAATAGCTTGCAACACTAGATAGAACCTCATGGCTTCACAATGATCCAATGTCCCAATTCTTTCTTTAATCTTTTAACCTGAAATAACAACAGTTGTATATGTTAAACTTTAGCACACAAAGATGGATCATAACATGCTTAAAACTTAAAAGACAGCAATTTTGAGTAACAGTATGTACCTTTTTTTCTGTTAGCTCAATGGATTTTTCTGTTCTAATTTGGTTAACTTATAGTGAAATGATTTGACAATTAACATGCAAGTACAAGTCAGAGATTTGGACATGGATAAGTTCTCTGTGTTTCTTTCTCAAGTTGCAACTTTTCAACAGATAATTAACATATAAAAAGAATCTTAGAATTGGTCCCCAATATTGACTAAAAGCTGTTGTGTGAAAGGTCCTAGTGAAGAAAAAATAGGCATGTTACAATAAATAATATTAATTGATAGAAAATTTGACTAACTGTCTATCATACATTAATAAATTTCAGAAGATTCATGGAAAGATCTAATTCATCTTTAGGAGCTTAATTGATAGAATCCCATAAGGCTATACCCACCAATGAGCTCCAAAACAAATGGAGCAGTAAGAAAGAGAAGATTAAGGTTAATATAAAAAATAAATTATTAAATTTAAATTTAAACTGTTTTTTAAATAAAAAGAACATAATCTAATTCGAACCTCATTTTGGGAGTTTGATAGAATGCCTCCGTTCATTTCACCCTATTTATTTTCATTACGTTTAGTTTAGTTTAGTTTAATTCCGATCATTTCAGTTTTATTCAGTTCAATTCACATTTATCACTTTAGCTCAGATTAATTTTCCATTCAATTCTTCTCAATTTAGAGATTTTCAATCAAATCAAATGGAGCCAAACAGAAAGTTGATCAGTTGTATTGTTGCATTCTCTGTAGACAAAAAAAAGCTTTCCAACCATCAGTTTCTTGCAGCAGTTTCCTTGCCTGGAGGATCAAAATTCTTGTGCTTCCATATGGACTCCTGAGTCCTGCTCAAACAAGAACCATTTTTGCTGCAATAAGCTCTGCAGTATTAGTATTGTCAGTTTTCCCACTATAGGCACATGAATCTGATATGAAGGATCACAGGACACAGAACATAACCAATACCTGCTTTACCTGGTGTGCTCATCACAGAAGCATCAGAGTTTACACACACCTCATAAATCATAATAGTAGTAGTAGTTGCTGTATTCTTTATAATAGGAAAAGCTACAGCTATATCTTTTTTAAGCCTGTAGAACATCTTTACAAGAAATGATAAATGCTAGAGTAGTAAAAGTCTAGTCTTTACAAGAAAAGATGCTAGAGCTATCATGAATCATGTAAAAATTTTTACAAAAGAGGATGATTATCAAATGAATATTCTCCTCTGCACTGGCTATCGAAATGCATGCTTTCAGATATCGTCGAGAAATCGTTACTTTCTTCAAGATCAATCGCACAGAAATATTTTTCTTCCATGCTATGCCTCAAATCTTTATCTTCATCGCCATGTTTCAAAAGTTTTTCTTCATCGCTATGTTTCGCTGTCGAATCTTCTTTCATCATCTCTATCCGTCCCAATGCGACTGCTACTTCTCTCATCGTAGGCCTTCTCTTTCCGTTGAGATGCAGACATCTTTTCGCTATCTGAGCTATTGCCAAAACTGATTCCTTTCTTGCTTCTTTCAGCACCCGTTCATCGAGAATGTCCAGCAAAACATTCTCATCCATCGAATCCAGGAAGTGTATAACCAAACTTCGTCCCTCGTCTACTCTAACCGAAGAGACTGCTTTCTCTCCAGTCAAAAGCTCGGCCATAAGGACTCCAAAGCTGTAAACGTCACTCTTGTCCGTGAACTGGCTCGACTGGAAGTACTCAGGGTCCAAATACCCAAACGTGCCAAGTACACGAGTTGTCAGGTGAGTTTGGTCGACGGAGAAAGATCTTGAAGTTCCGAAATCAGCAACTTTGGCACGATACTTCTCGTCCAATAGTATGTTGGTTGACTTGATATCGCGGTGATAAACTGGAGTTGATGCAGAAGAGTGTAGGTAAGACAGTGCCCCTGCCACTTCTGTCGCAATCCTGAGGCGCATTTCCCATGATAACGGCAACTCCTCGCCAGGTTCATGGACCAGTTGAGAGAGTGTTCCGTTAGGAATGAACTCGTAAACCAAAATCGGAACCTCGGTTTCTAAACAACATCCCAACAGCTTGACTATGTTCCGATGGTTGATCTGAGACAGAATCATGACCTCATTAATGAAATCTTCAATATCATTCTCATCTACCGTCTTTGATCTCTTGATCGCCACAATTCTTCCATCAGTTAACATGCCTTTATAGACTGTACCTTGCCCTCCGCCCCCTAACACACGGTTTTCGTTGTAATTGTCAGTTGCCTTTTCCAACTCTCTGGAACCAAATAACTGTGTGTTCTCTAGACGGTTTTCGCTAGAAGTCAACTGCTGTTCCAGCAATAAGCCTCCATTTCTCTTGAAGAACTTTTGTCTTTGGTTCGCCTTGATTCTTCTCCTTATGACTCTGTAACATATCCACGCCCCAACAAGCAAAACAAGCGCTCCAAGTCCGCTTCCGACCCCAACAAATATGACTTTCTCCTTATTATCTGTAGAAGGATTGTCACAGCTGAAACCTCCGATCGTATTAGTACACGTATTGTTACCACAATGGTTCATCCAAGTTTTACTACATTCATCTATGTCGACGCAGCCTCCATCTAAGAATGGATTTCCTTCGAAACCACCCGAACAGAAGCACTGTCTCTTCCAAGATCCATACTCGTATTCATCAAACAAGACGACATGGTCCCTTTCAATGTCACCAGTACTATTTAGACATTCACTATTCATAGAATATGATACCGGTTCAAACACCCAATCTAGCACCACAGGTACATATTGGAAAGCTGGATCAAAAGGATTCAATAAATCGTCCAGTAATCCGCTGTACATCAAGTGCCCTTGACCAAGCCAAGTCATGTCTGCAACAAATGCGTAACCACAGGTTACTCGATTGCTGACAGGATTGATCATCTGGTAGGTGTATCGAATTTCCTGGAAGTCCGGTGGAGCGAACGTTTGGCAACAGTTAAGACCGTTGCAGCTAGTGTCATTTGAATTCGGTTCGCACATGGCCGTGCACCCTCCAATGGTGGTGTTTGAACTAGTCCTCAGCCATACCGAATTCCTGCATCCCAAGTTAATGAATGTGTTATAATGCGGGGAGATGGTAAAGGGACTCCCATTGATCGATTCGCCTACAGATGTCGTTTCCTCAGCTGAGCAGTTCATTGGAGACACTGGCAGGTTCACCTCGAGTGCACCGCGAACAGAGATCTTCAGTACTTCCATATCGATGCTGGTTAAGAACGGAAACTGGGAACCGTTGGTGGAGTTTTGGCAGGTGACTGCGTATGATGAATTCGCACTGCAGCCGGAACCGATGCCAAAGGGGTACGGAATCGTAACATTTCCGCACATTTCTGGACAACCAGGCCTAGATATGGATGCTGCTGCTGTATCAAGAAGCCATAGGAAGAAAATAGCTTGCCATATTTGACAGAACCTGATCATGGCTTCCCAATTCTGTTTTTTACCTGGAAAAAAAAAAGTTTGCGAAAGTTAAAAGAAGGCCATTTTGTGTAAGACTAGGATGATGAAAAAGAACGTTCTGTACCTATTTTTCTGCTAAGGTTGATTTGAATTTGATTGTGTGATGTAAATTGTAATTTGGTTGCAGATAGAAGGTTAACTTATAGAGAAATGATTGGACACGCAAGTACAAGTCAGAGATTTGGACATATATGGAAGTTTCTCTGTGTATCATTCACATTGACAATTGCAACTTTTCAAATTTCAAAAGAAAAAAAATATGATAAGAATCTAAGATTTGCCTCTAATGTTGACTAAATCTGTTGAGACTTGTGAGAAATAATTTATTAGAAAAAAGAAAAAATAGGCATGTTACAATAAACCATTTATGACGATCAAGATATTTTATCATGGAGTATTATATTAAATCATCTCCAACCGTGTTCTATGAGTTGGTAGAGTCAGAGACAGTTCCCTATTGTCATTAGCTATGTCATAACGATCAACAAGAGTCAGGGTCAGTCACTGTCTGAAGGTCTTAGTCTTCGATGAAGAGGAGCGGACGATCTACAGGCATTACCACTAATGTCGTGTACAAAGACGTTATTTGCGGTCTTTGCCACGGATCCCATTAATTTGTTAAAACATAGTAAAAAATTATAAAGGTTAGAATTCTAGGCCATTTTAGACCAGAACAATTACTGATCATTACAAAAATAGTAGAGGCATTGATCAAGCAAAATTTGCACAGGATATATATATACTATATCCTTATCACTAACATCTCCATCAAGTTGATGAGCTGACAGATGATGCATTAGATCTGTAAGTGTCAACAATAGAACTGATCAATTCAACCAGTGACCTAATATCCAGTACAGAATTATAACATGAATCATCAAAGGAGCTACTTTAAGAGGAGTTAAGTGTTTTACGGAGATACCAAAGCACTGCATAAACTGACCAAACAATCAGCACGCCATAATTTCATGAAGGTAATTGGCAACCATATACTATCAGCCAGCTAGCTATCTCGGTCCATAAAGAACCTTCTCCGACCTGAGGGGTAGATTCCTCGGCCAAGTCTTATCCTTGAGGGGCAGGCAACTGAGTTTTAGTGACTCGATGACTTTTCCATTGATCAAAAAGTAGTGTACCAATTTGATTTCATCATCTTCCTCATTAAAGACCACAAACTCGATTTCTTTGAGATGCCGTTCCAGACAAACAGGGCTTTGCACCAATGACCTAAAACTCGGATACCCTCCTCCTTCCTGCTCGCCAAATCCCTGAATAAAAATATAACATGAATCACTATTCAGTGCATTAACACTCGACTGAAATAAGTATAAGAGCCAATTTCTATTACTAATTCATAGCTATATATATCTATATTCACCTCTTGAATCACGAGTTTTTCAAGATTAGGTGAATTGCTCAGCAAATGCGCCAATATTACCCATCCATGTCCCAGGCAGCCAAGTGATAAGCGCGTCAAATTAAAAAATACTGGCAGTTGTTCAGGAGAGCAGTGCAGAGCCTGTAAAACAGCTGGAATTATTATACAATTGCCAACAGAGACTAACAATGATATGTACTCTTGGCATAGTTCTTGAATAACATACTAAACTACATAATGTCTAACTTTAGCATCACTATTTCCTTAATTTGTCTAACTTCGGTTAATAGTAATTTGTTTCCCATCTTAAGAATCAGATACCCTCCTCTTGATCATTTATCATACTGCTAACATTTAAAATCGAATCAAAATTAAAAAAGTGGCTCGTTGACAATGTTAAAATCTACTGCCAAATGATAAGTAACTGGAGGTGAAATGCAATATAGTACTGCTAAGCGTGATACATAATTAATTCCAGTAAGAATCTTGTTCATTGGTCTTTAACAGGGAATATATTCTTAATATTCATCGGACATAAAAGATTATCTGAACAATATACATAGTAGTGCACGATAAGCATAAATACAATGTATCATTATCATTATACTCCATCATATGACATCAGTGCCATACAACAAGATCATGATATCAATCAATTGGTTAAATGCAATCAGTAAACAAAATATGATGCCAGGCATGATAATGAATTTATATAAATGAAAGCAAAGTAGATTAAGAAAGCTCACGTAAATTGAACTGGCACCCAAGTGCAGATATGTGGTCCTTGAGCAGGCATTAACAAGCTTCATCACACCTTCTGCAAACCAAGGACCTTCCTCCTCATCATAATCATCGTCATCATCCTCAATTGTGAGGCCAACATCAATGTGAGCTTGTTGAAGAGACTTGAAATCAGACACGGTATAGGACATAGCAGCAGAATCATTGTACCACAGCATTTCAACATTCGGGGCATCAATACACAGGGAACATATATAGTTGATCCGACAATCCTCTATGATCAACGTGTTGAGTGTACGGCTCTGTATGACAAATTCTATCGTATTTTCCAAGTTGCAACCGCTCAAACACAACACCTCGAGTGCAGGACAACCATTAATCAACTCCTCTATGAAGCTCGCTTCTTCCTCATCAAAAACTATACCATCAAGAACCAACTTCTTGAGATTGGGTAAAATGAACTCATCCGGCGGAAACAAGCCAAACCCTTTGCCCAACACCAACCTTGTTAAGCTCTCGCACCCATTGAGAGCCTCAAACAGCGTCTCAGAATCACTCAAACGAACTTTGAGCAAAAGCTCTTCGACATTAAGACGTACAGCAGCACTAACCCAAGATACAATCTTATCATCACCATAGTCATTCTCACAGCTAAGTTTCAGAAGTTGCAGACTAGGCACATCAGACAGAGTCTCAAACAACAGTTTATCGACGAAATCTGTAAACATAACACTACACGAATCGGGACTATTCTGCCCAGGATGTAAGAGTGTAGTGTCATCAATAGCAAGTTTAATAGGAGGAAGCCAAATTAGGGGAAAAAGAGTCTTCCACCTGGTAGACAGAATGGAAGCAGCAACTGCGTTTTTGACCGGCAAAAAGGATAAAATGTGGCATAAAATTGAGTCCGGCATGTCACTGATTCTATCAACACCATCACCATTGTTCAATTTGGTTCCTTGTAGCTCAGACTCCATGGGTGGGTTTAAAGTAAGTAGTAGCAAATAAACACAAAAGTAAAATCAGCAAGAACTGGAAATTAGAGGTCGTTAGGGAAACCTGAACCGAGTCTGATCCTCGAGCGGAGCTGCATTGCTATGGCGATACAAGACGCAGATGAGATCAACCGGTAGAAATGGGGTTTGGGTTAGGGTTTCGACTTTTGAGCAAACCATTTTCGGCACGGTGTTTTCTTTCTATAGTTTAGAGTTTAGACCCCAATAAACAATCAATTCTCAAAGTGATCCTTGTCATTCCCATAAGGGGAGCCTTCCAATAATTACATGTGAGCCGATAAGAGGTGTTAACAAGCCGGTCGTAATCAATCGTGATAAAGTTCGATTTGTGCTCGGTCAACCCGAGTTTGATCGCGAGCAGACACGACTTACTATCGATCAAGTCACGAGCACTCTTAAAAAAAGTTTGATCTCGTTAACTCTTAAGTGATTATATATTTAGGGTATTTATAAACTTTATACTTATTGAACAAATATGTAACGTACTAATATTGAACAAAATATTTACATACAAACATATTAAATATCGTTATTAAGCCAAATGTATAATTATTATGATAATTTATATCCGCTCGTGAAAAGTTCGTGAGTGGCTCGAAACTCGTGAGCTTTTAAACGATCACATGATTTCAAAGCTCGACAAAGATCTGCTCGAGACTGACTCGACTTTTATGAGACGATCAAGCGCTCGATAAGGTCCACGCTCAATTCGACTCGACTCGTTAACACCCCTAAGTTAAACACATTTTTGGTATTCCAAACTTCTAACAAAACCAAGAAGTTAGCTAAATTATCAAGAATGGGTAGAGAATTCTTTAGAGATCTCCAAACAAAATCTTTATCTTATTAGGAATACTTAAGGACCACACCCAATCCCAGTTTAAGCCTAAACCTGTACTGCTACTCCATGCCTTATTTTGTTGAGCTGTGAGTTTAAGATTTCTGGCTAATCTATACGTTGAGCGCACAAAGTAACACCCATTTTGCTCTCCTTGCCAAATTCGAACATAAAAAAGACTTAACAAAGGAGAAGGCCGAGGTAACTGTAAAATCACATCAACATCTTAAATATTATCGACGGATTAACTTATATGTCGTTGAATATGTTGACTAAGTCAATTGATTTAACGAACTTTTTAGATGAACCCTATAATTTTTTTTTAAATATTAATTCTTATTCAGAATATCAACTTTATACCTCTAGGGTGTTGAAAACAAGCTCTTAAATACTACAACAAAGCTATAATTATAATGTAAGAAGTAAATATTTGAGAGAAGGAGAAATGTTGGTGTATTTCTTTCATTCAT
>JAQRGC011909746.1:0-12908 GCA_028659135.1 Plantago lanceolata
GGGGGTTAGGTCTAGGTCCGGTCTGCCTTGGTCAGACCGGATATAACACTCAAGGTCCTTTAGGATTGAAGGTCCTAAAGGGTATAAGAAGTAAAGTGTGTAGTACCAGATTGGGTAACACTTAATGCTTACCTTAAATGCTTGGATATGATGGCCTTTTATAGTGTGACCAATGTACCTTCATTGGAGCTATAGGATCGTGCCAAGTGTGCCTCTCGTGAGGCCACCTATGTACGAAGGTACAAACCCATAGGTTAATGGGCTTGGGCTTTCGGACCTAATGACGGCAGTTGGGACTTTTCCATAGCTCCAAGTAGTTACTAGAATGATCTGTCAGTTAGGGGTCCGGCAGGGCATAGCCATGTCCGGCATACAGATCATTCCTCGCTATATCTGGGGTAATGAGGATGGTATCTGTTTGCCAAGTGCATAGTTCGGTCCTTTGACCTAACATGGACGTGTGGCTTGGTACGTGGTTCGGTAACCCTGCATTGTTATAGAGGGCGGACGTCCAGGAGATACATCGGACATATATATGTCGGCCGGACATACGTCCTATGCCCATATATGGTGGATTCTCCTCGTAGTCCCAAAGTACCTCAGCACTGTTAGCTGTCATTCGTATCCTAGGTCTCATGTGTGAGGCCGGACGCACTGGTTTGGTGCTTAGGAATGCAATAATTAAGTGCTTATACCTTAGTTCGCCTTATGACGTGCCAATGTAACGCACTTAATGGATTGGACATGATTTTACACCATCAGTAAGATATCGATTCTCAACACATGTCATATCTATAACCAATGTGTAGCTAGGTAAGCCTCAAGTAGGATCATAGTTGTCCACAATCAAATCATAGAACATCATTTTTGAAATCTTGAAATAATACATAAAGCTGAAAAATGCATTATATAATTTAGTTCAAGTATGAACTTTCAGATATGAGGGAATCAATGCATACTATGAATTTTTTATATCAGCTTAATTACCATGTTCTCCCTCCCCTAAGCTTGGAAAAACTGATTCATAGAATTATCACTATTGGGGCATATGATATAAATGATCATGCCAGCTTAGATAATTATATACTCATACTATTATTTAATAGGCTTCATGTATGAGTTCTCTTTAGGAGAAGAATATAGGAGTGTGCAACTCTAGCAGTAATTCGGTGTGGCGAAAAATAAATTTACCGAAATAGGAGATCGATTAGATTAAGTAATAAACTGAATTCTCACATTATTCAAATGAACTTCTAGCCACATATATCCAATTTTATGAATTTATGAGTGCATGCAACCTTACTCATTTTTAGGATCTCCATTATGATGCTTAATCTCGGTATTGTGTCTTGCCATTTACATAGTATAATTATAATACGAGAAAGCTTTCAACACATAACTTATCATACAAGGAAACTTCAAGTTTCTCATAAATGGGTAATTTTGTACCTGGATGGCCATGTTTGTCACATCTATGTCATTTTTCATATGTCACTATATATATTGCGATATAGGCGCCTTTACATGCCAAACTTCGAGTTGTCTCCAATTTATTAATAACTCATTTTAATACAATGTTCGTACTCAAAATATATTTGAATCTGGGCAAAATGTTGTGACATATGCGAGCCATAGTATATTTCATATAATTTATATTGGTAAGATATTTTTCAACTTTTTCAAGAAGTGGGTCTAATGTGTTATCTTGTTGGCACAAATTTCTGAAGTAACTTCTTGTGCTATTCACAATGCTTACTCCCCTAGAGTTTTTATTTGAACAAGAATGAAATGGTTCATACTTGTGAAGTTTAGGAATATTGAAATCAATATACTCATAGATCTTTGCTTTCAACTGAAGTGAAATTTTGAAATAACATTGCATCAATAGCATTGTATGTGTATTATTTATTGCACCATGTAAAAAATATAATACTCACATTCTCTCCAGGGAATGGAGATTGCATAAATTTGAGATCAACCGATATGATAACTGTGTGAATTTATATTTCAATATTCATGGCCACTACATGTGTGCCATCTTTTCTTTCATTGTGGGAACTGAGAATATGATGCTCACGGATTCCATGCCTAAGCAATACAATTTAGTGATGTAGAATCAGTTTTAATTCCTTTTGAGGTTTGATATTCATTGATATTAGCTTGTACTTAAAGTGCCAATGTTGATGTCTCAAATCTTGGAGAATCTGGCCAGTTGAGATTTTAATTTTATAAGCTAAATTTTCATATAAACTGAACTTCATGTTTTAACCATTGGCATCATTACTATAGAACTCAAAAATAAGATTGATCTTGTGAGTAAGAGACTTAATTAGATTATGAACTTCAAGTCATAGTAAGGTGACCAAAATAATAATATTTCTAATATCTCGTTTATATGACAAAAAATTTAGTACTTCTTAAAAAAAAAAAAATTCTCTCGCATGAGAGTTTGTTTCCTCCGGCTGGAGTGTGGTTCCGTCATGTGCGATTCCTTTTCCCTTCCTTGTTTCTATTCTTCAACCCCAGTAAATGGTGAGATCTGTATGGCCTTTTCATATCATTTTGGTGAGGTGTTTTCAAGATCTTCTATTTCATCTTATCATCTAGGCTACGACATGTCAAGTTTTGCTTTACCTTTTAGTTTAGAGTCCTATGGGATTAAAACTCAAACCTTTATAAGCAACAAGTATGTGATTAGTATAATCTGTGATCCTCTATGCTTCTCTTCTAGCTTAACCTTTGCCTTTCCCCTATTAGATTGCGTGCTCTGTTTTTCTGTGTTGTTTCACAGGTGGCCCTGGATCGTGTTCTCATCCCACATAACATTCCGCGCCGTCGTAGCTATGGATCCGTCTGAGGAGATTGTGGGCAAACTGTTACATATGAAGGTCTCAGAGGAAAAACGGGTCGCAGTCCCCAAGGAGGCTTATGCTCAAACTGATACTACTCTTTGTTTGGTTGGTCGAGTGTTGGCTAAGAAACAAACGCATGTAATGGCGTTTCAGAACTCGATGTTGACAGGTTGGCCTCCTTTAGAACGTGGGGTTCAGTTTCAGAAATTGGAAAAGAAAGATGGTAAATACAGATTTCTAGTCCAGTTCGACCTTGAAACCGATAAAGACAGGGTGATGAATAGAGGACCGTGGTCTTTTGAAAGAAATTTGGTGGTGCTACGGACAATGGCTGTGAATGAGGATCCATGGAAGGTGGATCTCAATGTTTGTGATTTGTTTGTCCATGTTGACGATCTACCACCACGACCGTTGTCTAGGACCCTCGCTAAAATCATTGGTGATGAAATGGGGAAGTTCCTGATGTTGGAGGAGGGTTCAAATAAGAATATAATAACTACAACTATGCGTATGAAGGTGTGCCTGGACATTACGAAACTTCTTCGTAGATGTATGACGATTGATGACCCGGATGATGAACCAGTTGTAGTTAAGTTTACTTATGAAAAGCTTCAGAACTTTTGCTATCATTGTGGTGTTCTTGGCCATTTAGTTCGGGTTTGTACGGGGGCACTAGATTTGTTCGATGCTAATGACAATCTTGACGAGTCCAAACTGGAATACGGTGATTGGTTGCGATACTCTACGAATCCACGATTTGGAACTTCTCAAACGTCAAGAACACCGGTGATGGTTCTGGCAGCACATGGCAGGGGCAGTGCTGGGTCTAAAGGAAAGGGTATCTTCGGTAATTCCCCTCAGGGACCCGAGTCACCTACTATTGGAAGAATGTAGAAAGATATGCCTAAGTTTACGGGGGATAATATTGGGAGTCGCGGTCAATTTGAACAGTCAGATGGGATAGGTACTTCTTCTGGGATACGATTTAAAGATCCAGTAGATAATAGTGGAAAACAAATGATTTTATTTCAATCCGGTAGCTCCCATACTACACTGTTACCTAATACCATGGAAGTTGACTTCCAATTCCAAGCAAACCCAATACCTAAACCTGTTACCAACACAAGCAATTCAACAAAAAGCCCAACCCATGACTTCTCTATGTACCAACCCACTTTAACCCATCCTCCAGGCTTCCCAATTCCAAAGGCCCATCTCAACCAAACCCAACCCATCAACAACTCACTTCCTTTCCAGCCCATTGCCAATAACCTTTTCCTACCCAACCCAAACCCCTTAGCTATGAGCCCTCTACAAATTAAGACTGCCAAGCGAGGTCGTCCACCCAGATCAACTAAGCTTAAGGTTGTTAAGGATCCCATCGAAGGAACTAAGAAAGTACAGAAACCAAAATCGGGGACTCAATGCAAGAAAGCTCGTTCATCTTCAGTTATCATCTCGGGACCAGAGGCGGAGGTTGCTACGCAACCCTGCCTACAACCATGAGTTGTCTATCTTGGAACTGTCAGGGTTTGGGAGGCCCTTGGACAGTTCGAGCTCTGAAAGAGTTTATCTGTACTCATCATCCCGAACTTATTTTTCTCATGGAGACTCGACTCGGAGACAATGGGATAAATAAGTTAAAACAGAAGTTCAATTTATTTGGTTTATGTGTTCCTTCAATTGGTCGGTCAGGGGGATTGGCATTACTATGGAAGAAAGATATCAACGTTACAATCCGAAGTTACTCAAAAAATCACATTGATGCAGAAGTAGATTTATGTGATGAAGGGCCGAGTTGGCGCCTTACGGGATTTTACGGGGAGCCCGATGCAAGTAAAAGGACTGCCACTTGGGCTCTTTTAAAATCTTTAGCCCAACAATACTATAGCCCATGGGTAGTTATTGGGGACTGGAATGAAGTTGCTACTCAGTCTGATAAAAATGGTGGATGTATCATACCGGAGTGGAGATTGCGCAATTTACGAGAAACAACAGCGGTCTGTGGCCTTTCAGAGATCAATTTCCAGGGATACGCTTATACTTGGTCTAATAATCAACATGATGATGCCCACACGGAATTGAGGCTGGATCGAGCGGCGGGTACTGGAGCTTTTGCCGATCTCTTCCCGGCAGCTCTGGTGCAACACCTGTTCACTCGAAACTCTGACCACCGTCCAATATTACTGAAGCTTCGAGGAGTATCTCAGAGACGATACAGTCACCGGCGCCGCAGATTTCGATTCGAAGCTATGTGGCTCCGTAGTTCGGATTGTGAACAAGTGGTGGATGATAACTGGATGGGGGATAGGGTTTTTCTCGAGAAGATTGAGCAGTGTCAATTGGGGCTTGCAAGCTGGGATAAAGAGAAATTTGGGTCAGTGAAACAGAAAATTCGGAAGCTGAACAGAGAGCTAGAGGATTTGCATAGTCAGAAACACACAACGGCAGTGAAACAACAGATTAGGGAGAAAAAGCTGATTTTGGAAGAGGAGTTAGACAGGGAAGATTTGTTGTGGCGGCAAAGATCGAATATCCAGTGGCTGGCCGAGGGAGATAGAAACACCAAGTTTTTTCATTCCCAAGCTTCTAATCGTGCACGCATCAATGAGATTTCTGGGTTGCTGGATTCGGACGGTGTTAGACACGAGGATTTTGAGCATATGGGCAGTATTATCAATGGGTACTTCAGAACTATATTTGCGTCCCGTCAGCCGTCTGCAACAGAAATTGAGGACGTCGTGAATGTTATGCAGGCTCGTGTAGATGAGAACATGAACAGGGACCTCCGACAACCTTTTACAGCACTCCAGGTAAAACAAGCCCTCTTTGATATGTTTCCCCTTAAATCCCCGGGACCTGATGGTCTTCCTGCTTTATTTTATCAAAGATTTTGGAATATTGTTGGTGCTGATGTGACTTCCTGTGTGTTAAGTATTCTGAATGAGAAAAATTTTGACCCAAAGTTGAACTTTACGCATGTTGTCCTTATCCCGAAATGCAAAAAACCTGACATGATCACCCAATTCCGCCCTATCAGTCTTAGTAATGTAATTTTTAAAGTTGCATCTAAAGCAATTACTAATAGACTGAAACCTCATATGTGCCACATTATTACTGAAAACCAATCGACCTTTGTCCCTCATAGACTTATAACTGATAATGTACTTGTTTCTTATGAAGTGAACCATT
Organism: Plantago lanceolata; assembly: GCA_028659135.1. Taxonomy (NCBI): domain Eukaryota; kingdom Viridiplantae; phylum Streptophyta; class Magnoliopsida; order Lamiales; family Plantaginaceae; genus Plantago; species Plantago lanceolata. The sequence goes on from JAQRGC011909746.1 coordinate 6,045, forward strand.
TTTTGAAAACAAAAACCAAGGGTAAAGAACATTTTATGGCTTTAAAACTTGACATGAGCAAAGCCTATGATAGAGTGGAATGGATTTTTTTGAAACGAGTGCTTGAGCGTCTTGACTTTGAGAATCACTTCATTGATCTCATTATGCTAATTGTGAGCACGGTCTCCTATTCTGTTTTACTTAATGGAGTACCACTTGAACCATTTCAGCCGGAGAGGGGAATCCGACAAGGGGATCCTCTTTCACCTTATCTTTTTCTTTTTATTACGGAAGCTTTTAGTGCTCTTATTCGTGATGCGGAGGAGGGGGAGGTGTTACGAGGGGTTGCTGTAGCTCCGAGTGCACCAAGGATCTCTCATCTTTTGTTCGCCGATGATACTCTGATCTTTTGTAATGCAAATGTCCAGGCTGCAGTGGAAATTGGTGATATTCTCCTTAGATATAGTCTAGCATCAGGGCAGGAGATTAACCTTGATAAATCTACGGTGGTTTTTAGTAGAAATACTGATGATGCTAGTATAGATAGAAGTCGGGGATGCCTTCCAGTTAGAGTGGTAGAAAAGCATGAAAAGTACCTTGGGCTTCCTACGGTAATGGGTAGATCTAAGAAGGAGGTGTTTAGTTGGTTACGTGAAAGGGTATGGGAGAAAGTTCAGGGTTATGGTAATCGGTTCCTTTCAAAAACGGGTAAAGAGGTTCTAATTAAAGCAGTAATCCAGGCAATTCCAACTTATGTAATGAGCTGCTTTAAATTACCTAATTCTCTACTTTCTGCGATCGATTCAATAATTGCACGTTTCTGGTGGGGTAACGGGGAAAGTAGGAAGATCCATTGGGTAAAATGGGATTCGCTGTGCGATTCTAAAAGGGATGGAGGAATGGGATTTAGAGATTTACGTTCCTTTAACAAAGCCATGTTAGGGAAACAAGCGTGGAGGTTGATCCAATTTCCTGATTCTCTGCTCAGTAGGATAATGAAGGCGAAGTATTTTCCCCATTGTGATCTTTTTGATGCAGTTTGTATAAGCTCCGCCTCTTTCACATGGAAAAGTATCTTTGGAGCTCTACCTATAGTGAAGCAGGGCACTCGATGGCGTATTGGAGATGGCACTGTTGTGAAAGTCTGGACTGACAATTGGATCCCTCGACATCCTGTAATGAGGCCTTTAACTCCAGATTTCTATGATCTCCCAAATCTTACGGTATCTGCTTTTATATCGAATGGATGCTGGGATGTCACTCTTCTGCGCACTGTATTCTGGGAGGAGGATGTGAATATGATTTTACAGATCCCTTTACCTGTTATGCCAATCCCTGACTTGCGTATTTGGCCTGCAGAAAAGCATGGCTGCTATTCTGTAAGGTCAGCTTATCGACTGGTTAGGGAGATTAAGAAGTCTGATACTGTGTGTAAATTAGGCAGTACTAGCAGTAGGGCTCAGGAAAATTGGGAATGGATCTGGCATTTAAAGGTTCCAAATAAGATTAAGGTTTTTGTTTGGAGAGTTTTTAAAAGTTCCCTTCCTACACTTGACAATTTGATGAAACGTGGTGTCCTTATGCATAATATCTGTCCTGTGTGCAAATCATGTGCTGAATCATGCTTACATTTGTTACGTGACTGTCATTTTGCGAGATTATTTTGGGCTACTTCGCATTTATCCATTGTTCATTTTCTGACACGCCCTTTGGATGTAGCAGAATGGTTCAGGTTGGTACGTCAAAAGATTACTAAGGATGAGATGGATTTTTTTGCAACTGCTTGTTGGTGAATATGGATTAACAGGAATAAAGTTGTCCATGAATCTGTTTCGTATGATGCTGCTGACTCTGTCTCTTTTACACACCAGTACTTGCGACGGTTTGCTGAAGCTCGGGATCAGTTTGATGCCCATAGACCACCAGAAGCGATCAATGTAGCTTGGAAAGCACCGGTCCAGCCGTTCCTCAAATTAAATTATGACGCATCAGTTGTAAAATCAAGACATGGAGCTGGGCTTGGAGTAGTGGCAAGAGATTTTCAAGGTGCTGTGATAGCTTGGAAACGTGTATGGGTGCCACATATTGCTCAACCAGATTTGGCAGAGGCACTTGCAGCAAGAGTTGCTGTTCAACTGGCAATTGAATTGGCAACAGAAAAATTTCAAGTAGAGGGTGACTGTTTGAGTGTTACACAGCAATTACAAATGTCTTCATCCTGTCTCTCACCGATTGGGGCAATTATCCAGGATACCAAAGCTTTAGCTACTTTTTTCCATTCAGTTGAATTTTGTTTTGTCAGACGTTTTTCGAATAAGTTAGCCCATCTATTAGCTAAAGATGTGTTGGACGATAACTTTGGTTTTGGTTCGTTGCCATGTGAAAACCCTGATGTACTTTGATATCTTTTTGGATGAAATATATGATCAGCCTTTACTCAAAAAAAAAATATCTCGTTTATATGGTGTGTGGAGACTGTTTAAAAGGTAAACAAACCCGAGTTACCCATGGAGTTGTCACAACTTAATCAGATCAACCAACATGTACAACTTCTTGTTTTGATCTTTTACGTATGGATTTTATGGATCCAATTGAGGTAGCTACTATTAGTCTATCTCCAACAGTTGCTCCTCACTTTGGGCCTTAACTCTGCCACATCAGCATTCCACTCACTTTCATCTCCATCACTCCAGTAGTTGTACATACAACTTTTACTTCTTTTCAAAGTTTATGTGCATAAAATCTCAATGAAAAAAAATTAGAACAGTCTATGGAAGAGAATTTGAAAATGTTTCTTTTTCTGATTTTTGTAATAAAACCGGAATCTTTCATAAGTTTTATGCACCCAAAACCCCTCAACAAAACATGATTTGCAAAACGTACGAGTAGAACTATGCAACATTGTAGGAGTAGAAGTAAAATAATTGGATTTACTGTTTCAAAAAAAAATATATATGATGGTTCTTTAAGTCCTTTTAAACACTTAAAAATAAAGAAAAAAAGCAAAAAGAAAAAGAATAAAGAATAAAAGGAAAAAGAAATGAAGAACGATCATATTATTTGGAGTTCTTAGCACCCGGCATAAAATTTCTTGGAAACTTATATTAAGATGGATACCTATCAAATTCATAAGTGTCATAATTAAGTGTCGTTGGTAGTACAATTCATAGTAATGATTTAATTTTAAAATATAGTGGTGTGTTTTCTTAACTACTTTGGACCCCTCGTATGATTAGAAACCCTTGGCGTCACCATTTTGACATTGATCCTTCAGTCAATCAATATGTTTATAACACAAATTTAATCAATTATCAATATATTAAGTTGCTTGGATTGGTTTCGAGACTAGAATTTATTCAAGGTTTACCAGGCCGGCCGTCGGTTCTCAACAGCATTTTAAAAATTAATACACACAGCTGCTTTTAATTTTTGCAATCATTTGGAGCTATGAAAGTAGTTGAGCTAATATGATTTACTTAGTCAACCTACACTTTTAATTACTAGTACAAAACTACTTTAAAATTTCTATTATGTACACGGGATAATATAGACTATAGACTAATAAATTTTAAAAATGGTTCTGTATGGGTCACACAACTGACCAGGGCCTCTTTGGTGAAGGCTAAATATTTCCAAAATTCCTCCCTTTGGGAGGCAAAAAAACAGCCCTCCAACCGTTGGGCGTGGAATAATCTCCTGTCTGTAAAGGATACCTTAAAATCTTTAGGTAGATGGCAAATTGGGAATGGATTATCAGTTAATTTTTGGCAGGACAATTGGGTCTTTAATTGTCCTCTTTCTGATTATGTCACCTCTTGTCCAAACCCTAGCATAAAGGTAGCACAGTTCTTAGTGTATGGTACTTGGAACTGTCAAGCTTTGTGTCAAATTCTTCCATGGGATTTGGTTCAACACATTTTGGTTGTCCCTCTACCGCAACACCCCACCCCTGATGTGTTCATTTGGCCTTTTACTTCTTCAGGGGAGTTCACTATCAAGATTGCTTATAACAAACTCATTCGAAATGAAGTTATCTATCACATACTTCCATGGCATAGATTATTGAACTTGCACTTGTTTCCCCGGATCAGATCTTTTTTGTGGATTGTTTTGCATAATAGACTTCCAACTCGTGCACGTTTGTTTCGATTTAACTTGTTAGATTCAGACTCTTGTGTTCTATGTAACACATCAGAAGAGTCTCAAATTCACTTACTCTTTCACTGTCCAGTTTTTCATCCTCTCAGACTTACTTTTTGGCCACATGAGTGGCTGCAGCAGCCTCCGGATCATTTCTAGTCTGTTCTTTCAAATTCCAGCAATTCACAGGTTACTCTATTAGTTGTTAGTTCTTGGTGGCTTATGTGGAAGGCACGCAACAATTTCATCTTTAGAGGTATTAGAATCACTCCACACAGTTTAAAAGCACAGTTTAGTTCCCTCCTTAAAGATCTTCAGATGCTGAACACCTCTCCACCCAAGTCCTCCTTACCAATTACCTGCAGCTGGAAGCCACAAACTGCAACAGAGATAATTCTAAACTGTGATGGTTCAGCGCAGGGTTCCCCAGGTCATGCCGGAATAGGATTGATCTACAGAAGACCTGATGGTTCTTTTGTGTGAGCAGTGTCATGCTATATTGGGATAACTGATAATAATCTAACTGAATTTATGGCGATTCAACAGGGTTTAATTTTTGCTGTGCAAATGAGTCTTATTTCCCTGGAAATTCAAACTGACTCTATGATTGTTTTCAATACTTTGTGCAGGGATTTCCCTACTGAATGGCGTTTCAAGTTTATCATCCAGGATATAAGACGACTCATGGCGAAATTCCCTTCCTGTGTTATAATTTTCCAGTTCAGAGAATGTAACAAAGTAGCAGATTTTTTGGCAAAACTCGGGAGTGGAGTGGAGGATCCTGCTGCTCGTCTTCCTGTTGCTTTCCGTTCGCCAGTTTCATCCTCTCGTTGTGTAGTTTGGGACTTATGCCCTGCGTGGCTCTTTTCTTATGTGCAAAATGATCTCCGTGTATTCTCACTACGTTCCAAGTGTAGGATCGTACAGTGAGTTGTTTTGGCTTGTACGATGTTGTAAGAACTGATTATGTAATGTAATCCTTATTTTCCAAAAAAAAACTAACCAGTTCGGTCATATTAAGCGCAAAATAAATCATTTTTTTTACAAAGTATTAAGTGTTTTTTCTTAAAATCAACTTTATTGCTTAAAAGAAAAGTACTATTATATAATTTAATTTACCACAATCCTAATAAAATATTATGAGTCCTTCGCTAGTACTTCATTTATCCATGGGAGGAAAACTTTCCAGACAAAATTAACATATTGATGCTCAACTGCATGATGTGAATCTCCTTGTTTGCCAAAAGATTTCTTACTTGAAAATAAATTCAATTCAATTTATTTAGTTTAAAGTTGATTAGTTCAATTTAGGTTTATTCAATTCAGTTTAAATTTGTTTAGTTCCAATTTATACTGCAAATAAGTTTAGTTCAAGTTCATTCACTTGAGTTCATTTGAGTTCAGTCCAGAGATTCTTAGTTGAACTGACCGTAGCTTAAATGGTACGTTTTGATGAAATTGCAAAACTTTTACAAAAATTACCATTACACAAACTGTTCATTAAAATTCGTACACTTTCGTAAAGCAACAAGTGCCTGTATCAAAATCACAATCTATTATAGAAAGTTGAAGCGAATAATGTTGAAAAGATACAATTATTAAAAACAATTTAGAAAATAAAATTAATTTAAGAAAGGTGCACAAACCGGCGGACCAATACAAGAGATTTATTTTTATGTTTTGATTTGTAATTTTAATTTGCCATACGCAAACTCTCATAAGGGACGGTCCCTTTTTAAGTTATAGAGGGACATAACTCATATGCAATTATTTACATTTTTTTTAAAATTCGGGGGTATTTTTGTAATAAAAAAAGTTTGGGGACTTTTATCAAAATTCGGTGGAAAATTTGTAATTAATAAAAGTTGAGGGACTTTTATGCAAAAATGAGCAATATAACACTCTCTCGCATCTTGAACAGTTTATAAGTATAAAATGTAAGATTATAGGGGTTTCAACGAGATCATAGTTATTTTCGTTAGAATCATAGAATTTTTTTTAAGATCATAGGGGTTTTAACTGAAATCATAGCTGTTTTTTGTTGAAATCATAGAATATATTGGTAAGATCATATGTGTATAGTTAGATCATAAAAGTTTTTAGTCGATATCATAGGGTTTTTTGTCGATATCATAAGACTTTTCATCCATATCATACGGGTTTTTTTATAAGTTTTACTTTACTTTTAAAAAAAAATCAGAAAAATACGGGATCGGAGCTTGGCTGACAACAATGGAGGTTTTCCGTTTTTGTTTTTTTTTTCTTTCTGTTTTTCCTTTTTTTTTCAAAAAGGTCCCTAAAGTTTTATTAATGACATTAAAAGCTCCGAATTTTTTATTAAAATTAGTGGGGGTTGCTTTATAATTAGTGTAAATATGTCTCTGAGGTCCCTCTCTGAGAGGCGTCCCTTATGAGACCTACTATTTACCATACCCTAAAAATAAAGAATTCATGAATGATTAGATTAAAAAAAAATCAAAACATATGTACAAACATTGTAAGCATGCACTGCGCATTATAAATAAATGAGACCCCAAAATAAATAAATTTTAGGTAAAAAAATATAAAAACTCTCAAAAATACATTTGAAAAAGAAGGCATGCATAGTCTCTACAAGAATAATACATACTCACTCACACAATATGTATTTTTGCATGTACATATATGTGTCTATTTACATTACTGTGCATACTGTCTATAACATTTTACCTTTTCCCATTCATACCCAGGGGAAACAAAGAAACA
>JAQRGC011909970.1:0-10117 GCA_028659135.1 Plantago lanceolata
AAATAATTAATATACCATTAATTAGAATAATGTATCTAATAAGCTAATTAAGTACTAGTTATTAGTTTTTACCTTTTCATTACATGACTAAACTAACCACTAAGTCAGTAACCATCAATCCATCATTAACCAGTGTCTAAATCTTAGCCTTAAGGCCCTTAATAGAAATTAGAAATAGAAAAGAGATTGAGATCTAGACAAACCCTTACCCCTCTTTTGGGGACTGATGGACTGTGAAGGATTTATCATGTTATGCATGTTGTGTTTTCTTTCGTTCGGTTTTTCATATACTACTTTTTAGCCAAGCTTTTGCTAGGTGGAATTACAAAGTGTTGAAACGCTTGTGCATGTACTATCCGTAATATTATGACATGTTATATTTATTATTCGACATTTGTTAGTATGTACTATGTAGTATTATTTTACGTGTTTTTATTTTATTGTCTCTGCCCGCCAAACCACCCGCCATCACCCGCCAACAATTGTCAAACCACCCGCGACAGTTAGACAAATTGTTCACCCGCCACGGTTATAAATTTAGCCAACCCGCCATAGGTGGGTCGGCTTGAATTTTGGTAAATATTCATCCGTATCCACCCGCGTACACCCCTAATGCCCATTATAAATTTACTAAAAAAGGAAATTAGGGGACCGAGTAAATAATACAAGATTCATCTTTTTTTTTTCTTCTATATTGTTCATGTATTCTTTTTCCTTTTCTAAAATGGCACAAAATATTCATATAATGAAAATAATTTATATCAATTTTATTAACGATGATTTAAAATATAAATAATTTAAAAAAACGGATGAGTAGAATAAATAGGGCCGTCCTGATTTAACCCATACCTGTCATGTCATGTCATGTCAACCTCCACTGCACTTCACTCTCTCCCTTTCTTCTCCTCCTCCATCATCATCATATAATCTTGACGAAGATGACAATGTGCACACATTTCTAGATGCTCCACGTGTCTTTTATGCTCCTATACAAATCCATTTCCACAGTCTAATGTAATGCATATCTCTCTCTCTCTAGCTTAGCTTTCTCCCTTCGTGTAATCCGTCTGCAACTATATAACGTTGTTGACGATACTTTTAAACTATCTGCACCATCACAAAATCCACATTGTGTTCCTTGCTTGCCAGTTTCACTACGCAAACAAAAAAAAAGACAAAACCCCTTTTCGATTTCCAACTTTCCCCCTATTACCAAAATTCTTGCTTTTCTCCTCTGTCAAATGATATGATCCATGGATTCTTTATCTATCACCACCTCCTCTGCCATCCCCTATGATTCTTTTAAGGTAACTTTGCTTCATCTCTTTATATACTACTACTGTGCTTCTTCTCTTTTTTTCCCCACTTGTTAATTATTACTATTAAGTTAGGCCAATTCTCGAATTAAGGGATTTGTAACTTGTGCTTTTAGTATCTTGTGTTTTTTGTGTGTTTGTCATGATAGTTGTTTTTAGTATAGCTGCATTTACTTTTCTTGTTTGGTATCAAACAGGTGATATGATTATCTGGTGAAAGTGTTATCTAGTGAAACTAAGAGTAGCACTAATTAGAAATGATAATAATGTACTATTAATGAGAATTCTTCAATGAATCTGCGCCTGCAAATCTTTTCTTTTTCATTCAACGTGATAAAGACTCACTTTAGTGCCAAACTTTGCTAGTTAGTGCTAGCTTAGCTAGCTTTCATTGTTTTCTCATTTGAATGATGGATGAAGCCTGCCTGGAGTGGAGTAGAATTTCATGGAAAGAGACTGCAAAATGGACTCACAAACTTCTTTCAGAATTGTGGGCTATATTTAGTCAACTTCGGTTTTTGCCTTTGTGAGCCTATTTTAAGTGGAGTCACTATTTTCATTTTCTGCCCTGTAAGCCTACCTAGGAAATCTATGGCTCGAGCTCCCTTTCTTGTCAGGCAACAGATTCCCCCATCAACACAAGCATTTTTCCACTAATTTTCGTTTATCGTCATTGTTTTACGTGTTCATCTGCTTTCCACAACTAAGGACATGTCGCATACTACTTGCACAGGCTAACCTCAGGCCTTTTTTTCCTTGACAACCCCATATGAAGTTAAATGCGCATTGATGCAGCAAATTGTTTACTTTTATGTGAATGCCTGAGTCTTTCTCAACTGATTCTGCCTGGATCACGCCACCTCGAAAGAATCATTTGATCACGTTGATGGGCTTGATGAAGTGTTTAGAGTGCATCCGCAGAACTGGAAGATTCGGAAGTTTGAATGTAAAAGAGTTAAACTCATCTTCCTGTACTTTACAATGAGTTAAACTCTTTGGACATAAGTCTGAAGTTATCTTACCAGAGAGTTTCGATAGCTAGTGATAATTCTCTTTACAAAGAACATATACATTCTATTTTTTTTGCTACATGTGGTAATCAATCCGATTTTTTTTCTGTTCGCAGTAGCACTTTAGGTGAAACCTCTTTACAAATATTTGGATTGGTATACATTATAAACACGCTTCACGGTTTCAATGTTCTACTTAGCACTTGCAGCATTTCTACATGTTGGGATGGCAGCAATAATTCAAGAATACTGCTAAAGTTTATTTTATTATTCATTTATTTTATGTTCTATGTGCAGAAAGAGACTTGGAGGCATACACTCCTGTTATCATTTCAAAGCCTTGGAGTGGTATATGGTCGCTTGAGTACAGCACCATTGTATGTATTTGACTCAATAAACAGGAAGGATCTTCAATCACGAGATGAGATTCATGAGCTCTTTTCATTTATTTTCTGGACGTTAACCATCATTCCCTTTCTGAAGTATGCTTTTATTGTGCTAAGAGCGGATGATGATGGAGAAGGTAATGATCTTGAAAATTCTTGGAGTTGCATGATATCAATATAGCAAGACCAATAATGGTACTCTATGATTCGTGCATCTCTGCAGGTGGTCCGTTTTCACTGTACTCGTTGCTCTGCAGACATGCGAGAGTGGGGCTGATCCCATGTAACAGACTTTCCGGCAAGATTGTCCATCATGAAGAAGATAGTTCTAAAGGGAAACTGGAAACAAAAGCGAGAAAGACTATGGAGAAACATAAAAGCATTCAGTATATACTCTTGTTGACGGCTTTGCTTGGTGCCTGCATGATATTATGTGATGCCGTTCTTACGCCTGCAATCTCTGGTATGTTGATTATTGTCTGGGATATCAGTCTTCATTGTGTAGGTTTAAGTCACTCTTATTAACAAGAATACCCAACTAAATCCTTCCTGCTGTGCTATCCAGTGTTATCGGCGACATCTGGTCTTGGGAGATCAATGGCAAAGATATCAGCTAAATGTAAGAGCTTTCAGCACACCTTAAACTTTTGGGAAACTGTTGGTTTATCTATTTTTATCTTTTTAATTTTGTTTTTCTCCTGAGGTTTGAGAATCTAAAAGTTGTTTGGCTGTACCAGTTTCATCTTCGGATAAGGCGAAAGACCATATTGCTCAAGTCCTGATAAAATGTAAGTTGTTGGTTTGAATGTTAATACAGTTATCTACTTATCTGTATTATTTCCCTGAAGTTCCTCAGGAGTTTGGCCTCGTGACATTAAATTGAGATGATGAACAAATATCCCACTAAATAGCTGAACTCTTGAGGGATTTTATACTCCACAACGTCCAGCTTAAGAGCACTGGGATTCAACTTTATTTGCATGTTAGGAATGAGTAATCTAAGCTTTTCATTCACCTATTGAACAATATTAGTTGCATCAAGAAAAGTGTTGAGATTATCTGGGTTTCCTTTCTTGGATTCAAGATTTTAACATAAGAACTTTTTATGAGAAAATTTACAACTTTCTGAAGTACATAGAGAAGTATATGATAATTTCTCAGTTCAATACATATGAGATATCTTTTTAACATATGAAGACATTCTATCTTCACCATAAAGCTCGTGTTATGTTTTTATTTGCTGTGTACTGAACTTTCTAACATGCGAAAGTCTTTATTTCCAGGGATACCAACTCCTGCAGCATGTGCCATTTTAGTTTGCCTTTTCACTTTGCAGCATCATGGAACCAAGAGAATCGGGTTCATTTTCGCTCCAGTGGTCATCCTATGGCTCTTCTTTATCTGTGGTTTCGGCATATACAACATTGTGCATTCCGATGTAAACATCCTCCATGCTATCTCCCCCTTGTACATGTTCAGGTTCATGAAGAAAATTAGAGCTGGACACTGGGAACTACTAAGCAGCATAGCCTTGTGTGTTGCAGGTTTGTTTTGCATTAATATATTATGTTCTTCACATTCCACTTTTTTATTAATCTTAAATGACTAGCAAACTATTCCCAATCTTGATCTTCTGATCCGTCTTGCTACTAGGAACTGAGGGTATGTTTGCAGATTTAGGACATTTCTCCAAGAAGTCGATTAAGGTAAGTCACGTGTGTTTACAAGGTGGTATCTGTCAAGGTTGTACCAGTGTGGCGAGGTTGAGCATGAATCGAAAATCAGTAGGCATTAAATTAATGGAGTAATAATGCGTGTAAGACTTTAAGTATTACAAACAGAAACAGAACACAGGATTGAATGTGACATTACATGAACATGTTTATACACGAAACATAATGGTTTTGAATTCAAATTAAATTGTTAGTGAATACGATATTGTGAAATAGCCATATCCCTAACAGTCAGTTGTAAAGGCAAAACAAGACCAAGGATTAACCTAATGCTACACATCGATAGCATGAGAATGACTTCATTCGCTCTGATGCAGGTGACCTTCATCTGCTTCATATATCCAGTCCTTTTGTTGACTTATGCTGGACAGGCTGCATTTATCTACAAGCATTTTGATAGTGATGAAGTTTTCCATCTCAGTGAATCTATACCAAATAGTAAGCTTCTAATCCCATTGTTATACTACTTAATGATCCTCTATAAATCATCAGTTCTTAATTTCCTTCTTAACATTCCAACCCCAGAGAATCTTCAGCATGTGTTTGCGGTGTTATCTATATTCGCCTCAGCAGTTGGAAGTCAGGCAACCATCACAGCTGGCTTTTCCATCATAAACCAATGTCAGGCGCTAGACTGTTTCCCTAGAGTAAAAGTTGTCCATACATCAGAAAAAATCCTGGGGCAAGTTTATGTTCCCGATCTCAATTGGGTGTTTATGGCTTTGAGCATAGCATTTACAATTGGCTTGCATGACATATCACAACTTGGGAAAGCAACAGGTATGATTTGTGTATCAACGTTTTCATTTGGTCAGTCGGTTTCGTTAAGTTAAAACTTAAATCTCAGGAATAACAACATGGTTAAAGGGAAATGCATGAGCAACACCATGTCATGTAACTTGAGACCAATTTCGCGTTCTTCTACTCTCTTTTTTCCCCCTCCTTTCTTTCTTGCATATAATCCGTTTCCGTTTGTAGAAACTCCCATCATCCTGTTGCTTAAATTTAGAAAATTTTGTTGCAAAAACCTTCCATTTTCAACATTTGTGATTTCATCAAGTGTATAACATCAGTAAATGATCTTTCTCACAGGTCTGGCTATCACTTCTGGGATGCTAGTGACAACTTGTTTAATGTGTCTTGTCATTTCACTATGTTGGGAGAAGAACTTGTTCATATCACTTGGCTTTTTACTCTTCTTCGGCTCAATCGAAGCTATATATCTCTCCACAACTTTGATGAACTTCTTCCGAGGTGCTTGGTGTTTAGCCATCTTGTTTGTCCTTTTCATGACAATCATGGTCGCTTGGCACTATGGTACTCTCAAGAAGTATGAATTCGATATTGAGAACAAGGTCTCAATCGAGTGGCTGACAGATTACAGCCCAGCACTTGGTGTGGCCCGACTACCAGGCATTGGCTTTGTGTACTCTGATGTTGATACAGGAATACCTGCTTTCTTTACCCACTTCGTCACAAATGTTCCTGCCTTCCATCAAGTTTTGATCTTTGTATCTTTCAAGTCTTCGCCAGTACCCTATGTGCCTGAAAACCGGCGCTACCTCATTGGGCGTGTCGGCCCGAAAGAGTACAAGATCTACCGTTGCATTGTACGGTATGGCTATCATGATAATGTCAGGGATACTGATGATTTCGAGGATCACATTGTTAGCTCGATTGGAGAATTTATTACAAGGGAAGAATACGATATCGAGGCCTTGGCTTCGCCAGAAGGGAAGATGATTGCTCTTGGAAGCCCAATGGACGACAAGAACACGTTTATCCCAGTGACCGAGTCTAGCTCAAATAGGAATGAGATAACGTTGTGCCATAGTGATTCTCGACGAAGTCTGTTGGACGTTCCATCAGGAAGTGCTAATCCTCCGCTAGTTCAAAAGAAACGTGTCCGTTTCATGTTGCCACCGAAGAGCCCACAAATGCTTCCATCAGTTCGACAGGAGCTTCAAGATATTATTGATGCTAGGGACAGCGGGACGGCTTATTTTCTGGGGCAGTCGCATTTGTTGGCAAGGAAGGGTTCAAATTGGTTCAAGAATTTCATTATAATGATATATGTTTTCCTTGATAGAAACAGCAGAGAGCCTCCAGTTGCTCTGAATATACCTAATGCCGCTCTGTTAGAAGTTGGTACTGTTTATACAATCTGATGGATCTGTTAGTACTTAGTAGTACTTATCCATCTGGTTGATATGATATATTGATATCCATGTGAAATATAAGGATACAGAAACTTGATATTGCTACAAATTTATGTACTCTCTGTCTCTATGAAAATAGCTGTTTGCTTCAGTCTCAAGCTTTAGTTTCATGAGGATCACTATTTCTGAACTTTTGCAAGTTCTGAATTTGCTACACAGACCATTGCTAAGTTTCATGAGGGATCATTATATCTGAACTACAAGTGTTATTCGAAGTGCAGTGTTCCAGTTTTCACAAGTTCTTTAACACTGTATTCTGAGTACCCTGATACTTGTACACCTCTACTTGAAACGATAAACCATACTGAAACTCCAGAGGAAGATGGAAATGTCTGGTATTTTTATTTAAGTGAATGAATAACCACCATTGAAGCAGCTAGGTCGAATTTTAGTTTAATCATTCAGTGATGAAGGTACTTTATATGTTAATTGTTCATGTGGTACAACCCGTACCAAGAAATACGAAACCAGACTTTGCTAATGTACATGATAGATACAAAGAAGAATTTCATCATTATTTGAAAACAGATGCACAAGTATTTACCAAATCAGTTGGACACCATGCTCTCGGTTTCATTCACAAAGCCATCCCCAGTCCAGTCTTTATCAGATTGGAGACCTTTCTTGATTGCCTTTCGTTCCCGGATGGCTTCTTGTTGCCTTCTCACGAGTTCCGTATGCGTCGTGAAGTAATCGAGCGATGTTCTGTTTTCAACATAACAATAACAAAGCAAGAACAAGATTATAATTCCAGTTATTAGACTGTAGGAAGAAGGAATGGTGATAAAGGAGACTTGCCCTCGGAAATCTTCAATCGTTGAAAAATTATGCTTCTTCATAAAATCTTGCAGCTCAGTGCAAAGCTTTTTCACAAGACCATATCCATGCATCATTACACCAGTGCAGACCTTCAATAGGATATCTTGTTAGTTACAACTAATTTCAATATATGGAAACTTTTGCCACACTACAGCTGTGCTTGACAGACATGCTAAAAAAACTTCTTGGTCAGTTTACAAACCTGGACTGTGTTAGCCCCGAGAAGAATGAATTCTGCAGCATCGCCACCAGTCTCAACACCTCCAATACCAGAAAGTGAGTAATCTTTATCTCCGAATTCCTTCTTCATCATCTGTGCAATACTCATGACTTTTGCAAGCGCAATAGGATGGACTGCTTTGCATGAGTAACCTCCAGGTGTCGAGTATCTAAGTTGGAGCACAAGGATAAAGTTAAGATACTGAAGTATGAACAAGGTTCTGGAAAAAAACATAGCTATAGAGGATAGGATACCCTTCCACACAAGGTTCTGGTCGCAAAGTGTCCAGGTTGATACCCATAACACTCATGATGGTATTGATTGCTGCAACACCTTCACACCCAGTTTGCAGGGAAATTCGAGCTGGCTATAACAAATTAATGCTCAAGTTAGCCAAGATATGGAATATAATAGTTTCTTAAAGGTAAGGCATGAGATAAGGTATGGATACATCATGTACATCCTTCAAAGTCTGACCAGTTGGGAAAATAATGAGATTAGAAAAGATAATTCAGCAGAAATGAAACAAAGAATCGACCAATATTGGAATGGTCCGGACTTTCATTAATACTCCTATATTACCGAGGATAGTGTAAAGTTGACTATGTTTTGCAGTTGCAATAAAAGAAAGTCACCTGTGTAATATCGGTTATGTTTGGGGTCATTTTAGCCCAAACTGGAACCGTGGCTTTGGCATTAATCCAGCCACTAATTTCTTCCAATAGTGCGCAATCTTGACCAACAGCAGCACCCATCTTGCGTTCTGGCATGCCATGAGGACACGAAAAGTTGATTTCTATGGCGTCCTAAGAAAGTTTCACACCAAACAATCAATGTAAATATGTAATTAATCCTGCATGCAGAATAAAACACAGCAAGTTTTGTTTTCTGTTTTAAAACCTAGGGATGATTATATGTTTTCTTACCACGCCAACTTGCTCGACTCGATCAATGAGTTCCTCCCAAGCAGCTTTGTTGTACTCTTCCATGATGGAAGCAATAAGTATCCTGTCAGGGTATTCTTGTTTTAACTGTTTGAATTCTTTGAGCATAGTTTCAAGAGGACGGTCACTTATAAGCTCAATGTTTTGCCACCCGATAATCTGTCCTCTAGCGGAGCCATTTGCTCCAGCTCGTAGCTTAGCATAGCGCGGTGTTACATTTACGACTTTCGCAGCATCCAATGATACCTATGAAGTAAATCAACATCATAAATGAAACAAATATGGAAAAAAACCCTGAAGGTTTGATATGCCAGAACACAAATGAAGATCATATAATTAGTTAATTACCCCTTCTCTAACAGAACAAACAAAAAACAGGACAGTCTGATAACTGATAATTACCATATTATAACTCAATCTGATTATGACAATTAGGCTATGTTTAATTCGACTGAGAGATTCTGAACCTTACTGAAGGAACTTGATCTGAACGTATTTAAACTAAGCAAACTGAACTGAATTGAACAAAAACTTGAGGTGAATCGACAAAATCTACTGATTATGAATGAAACTTTACTACTACTGGGATGATCTCAGCGAAATGATGCCTTAAATCAATAGCTATAAAACATGGCATCGATGGTATATCCTATGCATGTATTAAATTACAATCCAGCAGTAATTATTAACATATTGACCACTAAAATGAGTATAAAATTCCAGCAGCAGCAGCAGCAGCAATTGCATCGGAGATTAGAAAGGCAGAGTGAAAATGTTAAACAAACAGATATATACATACCGTTTTGGCGATAACAGCGCCCCAACCTTCATCAAAGGCACGCTTCATGACAGTGTAGTTGGTACCGGGTGGACCGGAGCCGATGACGAAAGGATTGGGCATCTTGAGGCCATTGACAGTGACACTGAGATCAGGCTCAGCACCATTTTCAGCAGAAGCTCGGATTCTAAATCCGACTCGGTTCTTAGTGTTGATTTTGTGTTGCCTTGAAAGGTCGGTGGTGGCGTTGAATTGGCGGGTGAGATTGAGTTTGATGGACGACGACGCCATTTCGAATCAGAGATCGAACCGATCGATTGATTGATTGATTATCTGTGAGGTGTTTGATGAAGTTAGCTGGTTTTGAATTTTGATGGAAAGGATGATGATGGATCGATGGATTATAGATGACGATAAAATAGGAATATCTTGGAATCAGCAGAGTTGTACAAGTATTACTGTGGAGTATTAAATTGTTAAAGCTTCACCTTTGGGATTGGATTCGATCATTTTCGAATCATAATCTTCAATTTTTTTGTGTTAAATAAAGGTAAGATGACCCGTCATCTACTCCCTCTGTCTCCTAGCAAGTCAATTTCATTTCATTTCGTTAACTTCTTTAGGCAATCTTCAAATATCCATTTTTCCACTATTAATATGGATAAATGGTTTTTCTATAATATACGAAGTAT
>JAQRGC011910619.1:0-15691 GCA_028659135.1 Plantago lanceolata
AACTCCAGTTGCTCAGTCTCCACCAAACTCCAGTTCTGTCACACCGAGACTTCCTAGATAATAATGTAACCTTCACTAGTTGCTCCGTCTCCACCAAACTCCAAATAGTTCTTGCCCTGAATGTAAATTCGCCATAATATCATATTGGAATGGCATTATTTAGTGTCATTATAGCAATTTGCAATTTTGCATGTACATTTGTATTGTTGGGGATATTGTAAAACCCTGCAACTTTTCAGGCATTCACATGTCTTTTGAAAAGACTGGAATTGAGGCTCTTGCCTTTTTATTTTTTTTATTTTATTTTATTTTATTTTTTTTCTGGCAGATCAATCTGGCGTTAACTGTTGCATCCTTTATACCTTTTTTGAATTATTATGCTCCATTCTTATTCTGATTTTGTTAACACTCAGCTTGAAGATCCAAGCATGGACATACACAAGGAAGGTAGGTACCTTATGCTTGCTGTCCAAGAATTGGTTTCAGGCGATCAGAGTGAAGGAAGATTCGTATTTGGCCGTGAAAGCAAGAAAATTAAACCCCCCAATGATAATGATAGGTTCACAAAGGATGGAACCAATCCTAAAAGCTTGCTCCAGACTCTTCTATTGAGAGCCGGCCACCACCCTCCTAAGTACAAAACAAAGCATCTCAAGACAAATGAGTTTAGGGCATTGGTGGAGTTTAAGGGTATGCAGTTTGTTGGAAAACCACAGAAAAATAAGGCTCTTGCTGAGAAAGATGCGGCCATAGAAGCACTGGGTTGGTTAACTCATACGTCTGACAATCATCAAGACGAAGATGACAACGCCCCTATTGATCTTACTGATAACATGCTGAAACTTTTAAGCAGGCGTAGAAAGAAGTCAAAAGGGCGCTAAAGTGTTAACAGATGAATTTTCTGTTCACTTTGCTGGATGGAGATTAGCTCTGATCTAGCTCATTTGTCAATGACTGACATACCTACGTGAAGGGTGGTTCATACTTTATACACACACAAGTTCTTGGGAGAGTTGCAAGCTTATTTCTTTTGTAACAGTAAAGGAATATATGTAATGTAAATGCAAAGTTCGATAGGCATAGTGGTAGATTCGAAGAATTTCATGTAGAATGAACAAACTGGACGAACTCCCAATGTTGTATTTCTTATTTATCTTTCTACTGAGGTGACTCCAGTCCAGGAATATCTGGTGTTTCTGGGGCTCATTGTGGTTGAAGATTGACATTTTACAGTGCCAACACTTTGGTAACTGGTAACCGGTAACATGGAGGATCATGCATGGTTATATAGGCAAACAGCATTTGTTTCTTTCTTTTCAGATTTAACTTTGTATAATTTTTTATCTTTCCTATTCTATAGAAACTGTAACACTGTAACGGTATGCGTTTCGTAGTTTCGCGTAGTTAATGGTAGGCGTACGCCATCCTTTTAGGAAGCAGCTTGAGGAACAGTGATGTAAGGAGCGTTGGGAGATACTCCAATTGATAAGGGTTTCTTTGATACTAGGATGCGCGCGCACTCCAACACAAAAGCACTCCCAACATCAAACAGTTCCAATTCTAACAAACCTCTTATAGTCTTATCCCAGCCCAGCACTAACATGCATCTTCTTCCTCTGTTTTTGTTACACATATGCTCTGTACTTGTTAATCTAAGAGTCATGAAAAACTAGTAGTAACATGGAGCACACAGACAATTGTGTGATCTGCATGGATGATCTTGAACAAGACATGACGGTAGCTACAAACCGAGCTGTCTGTGGGCACATGTAGCATGGGAGTTGGATTCAAGAATGGTTCAAGTACAAGAGCTTTTGCCCTATCTGCATGGCTTTTACTCCCAGTATTAGAAATCCAGATGATGGAACAATCCAAGAAGTAAGTACATGGTGATCCTTATTTACGAGCCGCCCTATGCATGTTCCGTTCTGGCTAACTGCCCAAGGTCCGCTGAGGAGGCTGTGATAGGAAGAACCGGTGGACTGGTCGTTTTTCTTTACTGGTCTTTGCTCGTTCGATTCATGTTCTTGTTGCAATGGCGTGTAATATATAGGATAGAACAATCTTTCAATTTAACTTAAATAGAGTATCCTAGTAGCTTTAGGTTTATTATAAGTTACCATAACTCCACAAGGAATCTGTGAGGAACATTGGCTTACGTAATAAGCAAGAATTCAGCAGCTCAAATCAGATACCAATTCTAATTCTAACATGCATGTCTCGGATTGCGAATTTGCGACTCAAGTCTGGTTCAGTGGTTCTAGTTCTATATATACACATTAAAAGTTCAAAACACATGCTCGTTAATCTCATCAACAATCATAATGTCGACAGAAAATAGAAACATGGAGTACAGCGATATCTGCGTGATCTGTACAGACGATCTTCAACAAGACAAGAGTACGATAACTACCAGCAAGCTGTTTTGCGGACACAGGTACCACGAAAGTTGCATTCAAGAATGGTTCAAGCACAAGAACTTCTGCCCCATCTGCATGGCCGTTATACCGTATATTAGAAACCCGGATGATCAAGTTATCCAAGAAACAAGTACAGGTTACATGGTGATCGAGATTCACGAACCGTACTATCACACTGTCCCGGTAGCGGCGCACCCATCAAACAGGGACCTAAGAATCACGGATGAGGCTGAGATACTAAGAACGCGACGGAATGTTTTGATTTTTTTGTTCTTGCTCATCGGATTCATGTTCCTGATTCGATGGTTTAATGGGACCAGCTCTGAAGTTAACTTGGCTGATTATTGAACTGGTTCATGTATTAATATTAATTAATGAATTATTCTCGTGCCAAATTAAAATAGGCCATCGAATTCATGTTTGTATTGTAGTCCAAGAAACTTGCTTGTAGTACCAATTTGAGTGCTTGTTGTGTTTGTCTGTTTGATGTTACCCATGAACGTTTAGCCCAATCTGGTTTTGTACGTAATCGACTCGGTAGTTTTCTGGGTCCACTTCTCTTACGGTCCTTTCTTTAAAATACAAACAAGTACGGTTCGATTTCCACAAGCATGTGTCGAATTTCTGCACTTTTTGCCTGTTTTGCTTATTTGGCAATGACTCATGGGTTGATGTGGACGAACTGGCGGTTTGATGAATTGTGGTAGTGCGTATGAATTATGAGGGACGGGTTATTGAAAAATTCCCTCCCAAAATCCCAAATTAAAACTCCGAAACCCTAATTTTCCCTCAATTCACGCCTAAAACACCAAACCATCCAGTGAGTTCTCTCTGTTTCTCCCTGTTTTCCTCTGGTTTCTCAAGTCTCCAAAAAACCCAATCCCCTCCCAGTACACAAATCACCACCTCAAAAAATCACATAGGAAAAGATTAATCCTTCAAAATCTCGAAAAAGTCCTTAAAAAAAAAAAAACACCAAAAATCAACCAATTATATCGTCCACACCTCATTCATCTCAAGTGATCACGCTCCTCCACCCTATGCCGGTAAGTGAACTTAGAAGGAGCAATTTTAAGATAGGAACATCCGAGGCTTCATCAAACGCCAAGATCCTCCCTTGTTAATGCGGGATGACTACGACTTATGTTACCCTATCCCTCCTCCTAAGTTCACACAACTAGCAAGTTGCAAGAAATTTAAAGCCCCATCAACAAGAGATTTATGAGGTGCCTTTCAAATCCCGGAACCTACAAACAAAGATAAGAAAGCGATGTTAGAAAGCTCCCCCTTGCTACCCCGACCCTTGATAGCCACCTACACAAATCAGCACGAACAAAAGTTAACCGTTAGTAACACGAAACAAGTGTTCCTTGCAAGACCCCTCTAGCACCCACCCCCCCGCTTACCACCTCCAAACCTCCATCTTCTCTACCTATTAAGGCATAGACGTGGCTCCAATATCCAATCACTCAAACCCACTTGGTCCTTAAGCTCACTCTTTCCTTTGAGCCACCACCAACAATTCATCTTTATCTTTTCCACCACCATCCAAGGGGTGAGAGATTCCCCTTTGAAGTGCATATTATTTCTAGCAAGCCAAAGATTCCAAATAGTGCAATGCCAAAAAACTTGCCAAGCCCTCTTCTTCCCCTTTGGTGCCTCCTTGACAAACCCTTCAAGGCACGAAATCAAGTCCGGTTCCCTTGCACAATTCCCATGGATCCACAAGCCCACTTGCTCCCATACCTTACTCGCGAAAGTGCACCCCCTAAGAAGGTGCCAAGTGGTTTCCTCTTCTACTCCACATCCCTTGCACAAGATACCCGTCTCGCTCATGAATACCCCCTTCTCCTAAGATTCACTTTAGAGGGTATACGGTCTTGGATAGCCTTCCAAATAAACGCGTTCACCTTCGAGGGTGCCAATTTTGACCAAATCTCCTTAGTCTATCCAGCTATATCAATAACACCTTCAATTGTGGTAATAATCCTATAGCCCCCACTTGTTGTATAACGGCCCTCCTTTTCATTACCCCACCACCAAACGTCCCTCGGCCTCTTCATAAGCTTTGTTCTTTCCACCTCTTCCTTGAGTCTCCTCTCCTCTTCCCTCTCCCACTCAAAGAGTTCTCTTCTCCAACTTCCCACAAAACACGAACCTTCCCCTTCGTCTAGGAGCCTTTCATTCACCTTACAACCTTTGGACACCTCCAAGGAGAACAATCTTGGGAACAAGTATTTCAAACGGTTTCCGCTTTCCTCCCAAAAACTTGTGTCCTTTCCATCCCCTACCTTTCTTTTGCAATTCTTGAGGAACCACTCACTTGCTCCAATTGACACAATACTTCTCCACCATTCCGACCATCTTTTTGTCCTTCTTTTTTCTTCTTTGAAATCCTCCATGTTTGACTTCCAAGTTCCATATTTTGATTCAATCACCTTAAGCCAAAGATCATCACCTCCCTCCAAAATTCTCCACACCCATCTTCCTAGAAGTGCCACATTAAAGAGGTGAAGGTTCTTAACCCCAAGACCACCCTTCTCCTTCGGATTGCACACTTTATCCCAAGCAACCCAAGAGATCTTTCTTTTTTCCAAGCCAACTTCCCCTCCCCAAAGAAAATTCCGTTGGGCACTCATCAAGTCCTTCCCAATCCCTACTGGTATTTTGAAAAACGATAAGAAGTAGATTGGCAAAGCACTAAGGACCGAGTTAACAAGAACCAATCTTCCCCCAAAAGAGAGGAACTTATTCTCCCATAATCCGAGCCTTCTATCCAAGCTATCTTTCACCCCTTTCCAAAGCTTCTTCTCCCTAGCCACTCCTCCCACCGGCAACCCCAAGTAAAAAAAGGGGATCTCCCCAATTCCACACTTTAGAAAAGTAGCCCACATTCTCAAGGTGTCCTCCTCCACTCCAACCCCCAAAAGGGTGCATTTCAAGAAGTTTATCTTAAGGCCCGAAACTAGCTCAAAAAGCCTCAAAACTCCTTTAACCACTTTAATATTCTCAAAAGATGCCTCACCGAAAATCAAAGAGTCATCCGCAAATTAGAGATGCGATATAGGGACCTTATTCGAACCCACAAACACCGGTTTCAACCTACCCGAATCACAAGCCTTACCAAGCATTCTACTTAAACATTCCGCCATGATAAGGAAGATGAATGGGGATAGAGGATCCCCTTGTCGCAATCCCCTATGTAGATGGAACTCTCTAGTCGGACTACCATTGACCAAAATTGAAGTAGTTACCGTCGTAACACATTCCCTCATCCATTTTATCCATCTCGCCCCAAACCCCAACACCTCCATCACATGAAAAAGAGAGTCCCAATCCATGGAATCATAAGCTTTCTCAAAGTAAATCTTGAATAGGAAGATGGCTTTTTTCTTCTTTTTTGCCTCGTCAATGACTTCATTAGCAATGGCTATACCATCAAGAATGTTTCGATTACCAACAAAGGCCGATTGATTGACATCAATAACTTCATCCATCACCTTGCTCAATCTCTTAGCTAGAACTTTTGACACCACTTTGTACATGCTCCCAACAAGAGAAATGGGTCTATACTCCCCCAAACTCAAAGGATTTTGGATCTTGGGAATGAGAGTAATAAAAGTACTATTCGTACCTTTGCAAAGTTTCCCATTGGAGTGGAATTCGTTGAACACTTTGCATAAATCATCTTTCACCACATCCCACATGACTTTGAAAAAAAGCCCTCCAAACCCATCCGGCTCCGGGCTCTTATCAATCCCACAATCCCACACCGCCTCCTTGATTTCCAACTCCTCAAATGGTTTTTCTAACAACGAGATGGATTCCATAGAAAGGGATCGTCCGTGAATGCCTCTAACTTTGAAAGACTTTTCTACTCTTTTTTGGAAGTGCTTCTCAAAGAACTCCACCACCCCCCTCTTCACCTCTTCTACCCCTTCAAGCCACTTACCATCCACCCTTACTCCTCTCAAGATTTTCAATCTCCCTCTTCTAGCCACCGCTCCATGGAAATTTTTTGAGTTCGCATCCCCTCCTTAATCCACTTCCTCTTCGCTTGTTGGTGCCTAAGAGCTTCCTTAAACAATAAGAGCCTTTTAAGTTCCATAGTTTTTTCTCTTCTCTTTTGGTCCAACAAACCCCTAGCTATCTACGAATCCCCTCCACCCTCCACCAAGGAAGCCGGGGGGCTCCTCTCCTCACAAATCAAATCCAACTCTTGTAACGATCCCTCCAAGGCTTCAACTTTCCGGTCGACCTCCCCATATTATTTAGCATGCCACGACTTAACTCTAGACTTCACAAATTTCAACTTTTCCTTAACCACATAACTACTCCACCCCTTCACACCTTCTTCCTTCCAAGCATCAACCACCAACTTCTTAAACTTGTCACACTTTGCCCAACTATTAATGAACCGGAACGGATTAGGACCCCAATCCCTTCCATCCTCCTTAAGAAGGATTGCCACATGATCCGAAACTCTCCTTTTAAGACCCACTTGGATAAGGGACGGCCAATAGTCAAACCAACTTCTAGTGAGAAGGAACCGGTCCAACAAGTTCCATTCGCCCTATACCAAGTGAACTTTCTTCCCCCCAAAGGAAGGTCTACTAGTTCCCCTCTTTCAATGAAATCATTAAACGCTCTAGACCCTCTATGTTCTTCCTCCCTCCCCAACCCTTTCCTTTCACAAGGACTCCTAATTTCATTAAAATCGCCACAAATGCACCAAAGCTCCTCCTTTCCATCCCCTAATCTACCAAGAAGGGAAGCCCAAAGAGTCTCCCTCTTTTTCAAATCACAAGGCGCATAGACATTAACCACATTCACTAAAACCCCATTCCACCTTCCGACTATTCCGAACGCCCCTTCCTCATCCCAAAAAGACTCTTTAACGAAGACATTCTTATCCCACATACAAAGGAGCCCTCCGGAAGCTCCATTAGCACCACTACACACCCAATCCACATTCGGTCCACCCCAAAGTGACTCCACTTCTCGGAAGGAAAAAGTTACTTTTTTAGTCTCTTGCAAGCACACAAAATTCACCCCCTCCTTCATTAGTAACCTAATCACCTCTCTCCTTTTAACTACCCTTCACAAACCTCTCACATTGAAGCTCAATATCTTCATAATCCACAACAAAAGTCTCCAAGACCCAAATCTAAAGCCGCTCGTTTCCCAAGATTTTGATCCCTTAAGTCCCACGACTTTATAATATCCTCCGCCCTTTCACAATCTTCCCCATCAAGAAGGCCCAAATCTTTACCCAACTTAATCGCCACGTCCTCCTCCTCAACCGCTAGCTTGTTAAAGAAAAGCCTTATTACAAGCCAAAATATCACAAGTTAGAGGTTCACACCCCCCCATCAATTTGCCTATCTCGAATCTCAACGGGGATTTTCCTTCCCCTTTTCGGGACTCTTCTAGAGACCCCTTCCTTTGCCCCCTTTCCTTTGAAGCCTTGCTTTCTTTGAGACGAACCATAACCAAGATATTGGTTTGAAAGCCTCAAATTCGAAGACACTCCCTTCTTCTTAGAGGCATGTTTACCCCTTTTATTCCCCTTTCGGTTGCAAGGCGGTTCAACACACAATAAATCTCTCCCTCCCTCAACCGAACCATCCATGAAAACATCCTCCAACTGCTGCATCAAACCTGGCCCAGTACATAGTCTACCCTGGCCCAATAACTCCACTTCCTGCCTCGTACCCTGTTTCTCCAGAATCATAACTTCACTGCCAATCTCTCCTTCTTTAACCAGTCCCTCCTCTACTGAAACTCCTTTGGCTAAATCTTTTAACAGCCCAATATCAATGATAAAAGGTCCCGTGCTTCCAACCGGCACAGAAAAACAATTTCTAGCAGAATCGGAATCTGCGTTGGTGCCCGTCTCTGCCTCAAGCTGATCATCCCTCGTCGACCGACTAGATGTCCGAATAACTACCTCATCATCAATCACCAAATCCAACTCCGCACTTTTCTCCAACCGAATCTGATCATCAAAAACCCGTTGCTCAAGCGGAGCAGATTCAGGCGGCTGACAGTGCACGGTAGCAGACTCCCCCCGGGAAAGGTTAGTATCACTCATAAAACGGGCCCCTTCAAACACTGATTCTGGAACTATACTGCTTTGGTCGGATTCCTCTAAGTGCCCCGTTGCCTCCCAATCACCACTCCCTTCACTTGAAACCTCCTCGCTATCAAGACATTCACTAGATGATGCCCCCGAAAAGAACTCATCACCCCCTACCTCGCATTTTCTACCTTCGAAAGCGTAGACCCTTAATTCCTTTTCCTCTCTTATGGTGACCGGAAAATTCACTCCTTCCACGAGCAAACGCGAGTAACGACACACCTCTCCAAAGGAATTAGACTCAACAAGACACAAGCCTCTCCTAAAGTCTTTCTTCTCCAATGTAGACGGGTGGAATGACACCACTCTACCCACTAAACTCCCAAGCTTTTCAAAAGTAGCGACGCCCCAAGAATGCAAAGGCACCCCGTAAACCCCAACCCACATTAGTCTCGCTCTATTGACATCCGAACGTCTCCATTCCCTTACTTCTTTGAACCAAATCTTCGTCCACACCTCATCTTCTTCCAAAAGCGCACTCCTAGCAACCTCATTCAATGGCTTTGCAAGCCAACAAAACTCCGATAACTTAGCTAGTTTTAAGTCCTTATGCCCATTTGTATTCAAAAAATTAGTAACTTGCCAAAGCTCCATATGCTTCAAACAATGAAGGATTAGGCAATTTGACACCCAACTAACAGTCTCCTCCACAATCGAAGTCACCAACCCACCAATCCTCTCTACTCCCTGCGTTTCAACTCTTCCTCCCCCAAATCCATCAACCACCCCGTTCACCATATTCCGGTAAGAAGCTCTAACTCCAGCTGATACCCCCCGTGCCGCGTTTGTCTCTTCTCTGCCCTCCCTTGATGGCTCTCTTCTGACCTCCGTTTCAGGCCCCAGAGCTCGTTGTTGAGCAGATGTCTGAAGCTGTCGAGTTCCACCAGAGTTACCAACGAAGAATCTCACTTCGCTCGCGAGGAATTTGAACTTTTCAAACCACAATCCCTTTGCTCTAGCTAAAACTTCCCTATTTTCATTTGAATTCCGAAACCGAGCAAACGTAAATCTCTTTCCCCATCGGTTCCTCTTCGCCGGAATGGACACATTGACGATGTCCCCAACCTTCTTCTCTTTCAAATAGTCTTGGATATGATATTCGTGCCAATCCGACGGGAAATTGGACAAGTAAAAAACATTATAATACAATCAATGTTCTCACCAGGGGTGATGTAGCTGTGTGTCCCTGCTATAACTTGAGTAGAGTCCTTATTTGGGTCGGCTTGAACGATCTCCGCAAGCCCAAATGTACTCCCAAACATACACAAAGGCCACATTGTCATGAGATGATCATCAACATGCACAGTCCATAATTTAGTTAACTTAATAACTGCCCCATCATGCCCATGCTCAGCGTCAACGATATCAGGATTAATTCCAATTAAAGCATCTTTGTGGACAAAACAAAAAGTGTGGGTAATTTCTTCAAAATCTTCATGACTATGCTCGACATCCAATTCCTCGCCGAAACTATCACATTAACGGTCTTCTCGTGTGAGTCTTCATTCACATAGTCATCCCAAATTACACCATTATTTTCATCATCACCAAATTCTTCATCACAAACTATAGAATTTTTTATATCCCAAAAAGGTTCACCATCCCAATTTATAGATTTATTATCGTCATCACTATTGAACGTAAATAAATCTTTCAAATCATATGAAAAATTGGAACGATTACCTTCTTGGATTCAGAAAATTCTTTGAAGAACTCTTGCTCGGATAAGTTTCGATGAGCATATAGATCACACAGTTGCCTATTGATGTAATCATCTTCGAACGACATGCGCAATCAATCGTTGCGTCAGTTGTTCAATCTCCATTCGCAGACCGAAATTGATCGGGGCACGTCTGTTGGTTCGCATCAATTGTTCAACCGCCCTCCGCAGACCGCCATCGATCTGGGACAATTGTCGTCTCTCCTCTGTCTCTCGGACATCATAACACAGGATCACCTGAAAGCTTATACCACTATGATGCAGCGTGCGTGGACAAGTAAGGAAGAACGAAGATCAAAACTTCATCGATTCCGCAGAATACTAGAGAATTGAAGAATATGAGCAAAACTCAAATTTTTTGTTTATTCAATATATAATCAAGAATTTTCCAACTAATAGACCGAAATAAAATAAATAAAACTAAAAGTTCCTAAAAATATTAAAACTAGCCAGTCTTCGAATTTCATTGCTTTGTCTTAAAATCTGTATTGCATCAAGATTCATTAAGAGTTTACAAACTCAGCATTTACCCTTGCACATGATAGCACTTAAATGTCTTACGCGGAAATGAATTTTGGAGTAATAGTCACGAGTGATTTTTATCCGGAGTAATTCTTAGTGTATATAATACATTCTCGAAGCGCTCTACAGAATTCATATCGCTTAGTTTTCCACATTGAACCAAATTCTTGGGATCTCTACACTATAAGAAAAACAGGAAAAGGCGACGGACATAGCGACGAATACCATCCATCGCCAAAATTTAACGACGTGTCGCTAAAAATGGCGACGGATCGGTCGAATTAGAGACGAATGAATTAATTCGCAAACTTAAACCCTTAAAACTCTTAAAGATGGCGACGGGTTACGTAACCCGTCGTTAAATTTTAGCGACGGGTTACTCTATCCGCCTCTGGGTTGTTGACCCAGTAATAAAATTAAAGGGAAAAAGAAATAATATGGGGACAGATGGTGCCATTTATTGCCATATTATATTTAAAAACAGAAAAATAATAAATAATAAATACTTGACGACGGATGGCTTATCTGTCGCCACGCCTTTAAGCAAATACGGGATTTGCAAAAGCAGAACTCATTGTTCTTCTTCTTCTCTCCATTTTCTCTTCAATCCCAAATCTCAATCTCCTCCATTTGTTAACCATTTCTTCAATTCTCCGTATCTATTTGAAGGTTTTGCAACAAGGAACACAAATCAACAACTTGTTTCCATTTCCTTCGGTTCATTCTTCACGGATTAAAGGTTAGTATTGAAACCCTAATTTCAATTATTTCGGGATTTTTGTTCAATTTTACATTTATAGTTTGAATTTATGTTTGATTGTAGTATGTATTGCTTAATATAGCTTAAATTGAATTCAATTGGGGAAATGGAATTGAATTGGGGAAAATGGAATTGGTAAAAATTGAATGGAATGGGGGAAATTGAATTGAATTGGGGAAAATGGAATTGGAGAAATGGAAATGTAATTGAATTGTAGTTGGAGCATGTTACAGCTCCAAAATGCTTCAAAATGGAGCATTTTACATCATCTAAATATTATTTACGAATTGGATTGGAAATGAATTGTTTTGAAAATGAATAGAATTGGATTTGGACTTGGAATCGAAGAAGTATACTTACTAGTTATAAGTATAATTGTAGTA
The DNA here is from genome assembly GCA_028659135.1 of Plantago lanceolata. Classification (NCBI taxonomy): domain Eukaryota; kingdom Viridiplantae; phylum Streptophyta; class Magnoliopsida; order Lamiales; family Plantaginaceae; genus Plantago; species Plantago lanceolata. The sequence goes on from JAQRGC011910619.1 coordinate 11,945, forward strand.
GTATATACTTACTACAAGTTTAGTATACTGCAAGTATACTATATTTATACGTGTAAGTATATTAGTAGTACACTTATAGTATACTACGTGCATACGTATATACTATATGTATAAGTAGTGTACTTGTACTTGTTTGAGTATACTACAAGTATAATCCTACTTGTAGTATACTACTTATAAGGATAATATTTATAAGTAGTATACTCATAGTAGTTACAAAGTAATCGAACTTGAATTGTATAGTTACGATCAAATAATTGTATAGTTCGAATAATTCTACTACAAGTCTTTGTTTGATATGTGTACTTGTTTGATATATTTTTGTTATGAATTATGCAAATGCTTATACTTGTTTGTTTGTGTTTAAAATGTAGATGGCACATCCTAGGAGGCCCAGGTTTACTAGTCTTCAGGCACAGGCACACAGGGTGCAGCGTCTGCACAACCACAGGGTCCTCCCCAGGGGACTCCGGATCAGACTTCTCGACTGCATGATGACCTCGGGAGATGCTATAGAGTCCAGTAGTCCTCTTTACAGGACAACTGGTGAGGGTTCCTCTCCTTCTGTTCGCGAGACGCCACCCCAGTTTAGCATGGGCTCGAGTCGCCCCGTTGACGACCATTTCACACACTGGGAGGACGACGACTGCAATGTTTTTGTCGTTCCTCGGAGGCTAGATAGACGGATTCCGACTTATGTTGTCGACGGAAAAAGCAAGGAGGTGCTGATTTTGAATGGTCAGGATTAAGTTTCTTTCTACCAACTTAACTTAATTGTATTAAGTTTGTTATAGTTATTAACTTTGTTATTGTAATAACTTTTTTATTTTATTAACTGTGTTATTGTACTTTCTTGACAGATTGTATCCGCTGAAGGCAGCCGGAGTCCTCGGCAAGATTCTCTCCAACAAGATGCCGAGACCCGGTGGGGGGGACGGTGGTGCCGAGAATTGGACCGGCTGAATGATCAGCTCAAGGGAGATTTCTTCGAGGAGTTAAGAGTAAGTACATGTTTTTTAATTTTACCTCTACGTGTTATGTTTAATTACATGTCATTTAAATAACGTTAGACCTCTATAAATGTGGGGTAGGCGGCACCCCTTATATGTCGGACCGTTATATTATGCATGGGTAGACGATACCCATTACTTGATTGTTTTATTGTACATGTTAGCAAGTATACTTGTAAATATACTTTTTAAGTATATGTTCAAGTATACTCGTAAGTATACTTACAAGTATATTAGAGTTGGTATTCTGTTGATATTAGGTATATACGTAGTACTGGTATATTCTGTTGGTGTAGAAGACGTATCATCTTCACAAGAGGAATGCCATGAACTTGTGGTGGTGTTTCAACCACCACGCTTCGTCCTTGTACAATGCAAAGTTCACAAGGTGAAGAAGCTCTGGAACGATGATAAGAAGAAGGGATGGATCAAGGATGAGGACTTCTAGGTGTTGAAGGACTATTGGGACGACCCGAACATCATCCATCTGGCGGATATGAATAGGGATAACAGGCTGACATTGCTGCATGACGGGCCGGAAGGGGGTGGCCATACACCACCTTGGTTCGTAGTCTGCAGCCATAGCGGCTGCACTATTTCAGATATATACTATTATTAGTTCTATATTTATAACAACTTAATTATTGTTGTGTATTGATAAGTTTAATTTTATTTGTGTAGGTCGACGACTCTGACGAGTCCATGTTGTCCGATACTTTCTAGAAAACAAAGTACAAGGCTGGCAAGTGGACCGACGATGCAGTTGTGGCCATTGCGGTAAGTTATTGTACTTATGTTATATTTTTGTACATATGTTATATATATTATATTTTAATATTAAATAATTAATTTTCCTTCGTTTCATATTGCAGGTTGCCTATGAGGCCGATATTGCTGACAAGGACCTAACCTATGCTGATATGAACTCCATCTTCATGCGGATGAACCCGCCTGACGGCAAGGACATGAGCTATGGGTTAGGGAGTCATGCATCCCTCCACATCCAGAGCCATGCACGTTCACGTGCAATCAGTTCCTCAGCCACCTCGCACGGAGAAAGTAAGCGCTTGGTCGAGGAGAACGCGAGGTTGATTGCTCAGGTCGCGAGGTTGTAGAAGAGATCGCGATGACAAGATGCTAAGATTGCGAAGATCTACCAGACGGTTGGCATTATGTCGAACGTCGAGGACGATGATAAAGACAACGACGACGTAGTAGACACTCCCCCTCCCTTGTGACTTTAGACACTTTTGTAGTTACAATTTATTTTTACATTTGATATTTTACTTTAAAGTTGATATTTTTTAGTAATTTTTTGTTATTTATTACATTTTTTATAATTTAGATTTATTTTGCATGAACAAAAAAAAAATTCTGGTTAATATGGCGACGGATAGTATCCGTCGCCAGTGTCAAAATGGTCAAAGTTTAATATGTTGACTATTTTGGTCATGGAGACGGATACTAATCTGTCGTCACCTTTACGTGGCCGGGTCAACGAATGATCCATCGTTATTCAGTGACGAATAAATATTTATCCGTCGCCAAGTATTTAGCTACGACCGGTTTTGAGATGACCTACTTATCTGTCGATATATTTGATAGCGACGTGTCGGTACCAAAATGGCGACAGATAAATCCGTCGCCATTTCAGTGGATTCTTGTAGTGCTAGTCAATAGGGTTGTGTTTCCGGCGTACAAATTCTTTATGATTTGGGGTTCACCACATACCCCTAGACAAGCAGTATATTAGATATTCCGTGTGTTCCTTTATTAGCGCATCCGAAATGTTATCTTTTGATTTCATAAAATCTGACAAGATAACAACCATGGAAATCAACTGCTTAACGGTCTCATGTCTATGATGACTACGTCTAGACTTGCCATTTGACTTCGTACTCTTCCAAGTGTTGCTTGAAGGCACGAAATTTCCATTCTTTGTTATGGGTTGTACATGATTCTTAATTGTCCTTCTTATTTCTATTTATCAACGCCATGAGCGGTGACTAAAAAAAACCATCGACACTCTTCAATACATTCTTGATGTAATGAGATTGAGAAAGTGCTAACCTATCACAATCTTTAGAAATGAAAATTTCTAAGATCACATATGTTATGCTCATATTCTTCATGTCAAAAACCATTTCCACCATGTTCTTGGGTTTTCAAGATTATTTCAGGACTACTCCCGGTTCATGAGCATACCATCGACGTAGAAATAAGCCATTACTTTTTGAATCCCATTTCACGTATATGTATTTGTCCTACTCTCTCGTAGAGAAATGTTTTGAGATAATTAAGTATTATCAAATGCCTCTCACCATTGATTAAGGTATGGTTCAACCGCTGCTCTATTTCTTAAGATGATAAAACTTGTCTTCTTCTCCAGGAACCTTTTCCAACTTAGCATTTGGAAAGTCTATCTTCACATCCATGTGAGGAATCTCAAAGTCATACAAGGATTCTATGACAAAGAACACTCTTATCGATGTTATTCGTGAGATGGGTACGTCCGTCCATTTTCTACTTGTGTACAAGTACTCTACTTGCAACCTAGTGATTTCATAGTTAAGGATGATCAACTAGTTTCCAAGTGTGATTTAGTATGATGGATGCTATTTGCTTCCAGTCATTTTCTTTCAAAGAGTAATATTGACACTAGACAATGTTTCGTCAATTGTCTTACAATCATTTTCTGCCAAAACAAGGTTAGAAAAATATGGACCAAATTAATTGT
>JAQRGC011911131.1:0-16079 GCA_028659135.1 Plantago lanceolata
GGAGGGTTAGGACATTAAACCCGGTTTTCTATTGTCAAACCGGGCTAGGACTTTACCGTATGGAGGTTGAGGACCTTCCATGTATAAGTGTATTGGAGAATGAGACATTGACCCTTACCAAAAGTTGTAGAGGGCTATTTGTAACGACCCAAAAATTCCGTGAGCTTAAAGGGATTGAAAAATGCTACTCATACCAACAAGGTGCACATTTCTTTTCGGAAATCCACCTAGAAAAACTCCAAAGTTAAGCGTGCTTGCTCTGGAGTAGTACTAGGATGGGTGACCATCTGGGAAGTTCCCGGAGCGCGCACAAGTGAGGACAAAGTGCGCGGATTAGAACCAGTGTTGGTTTGTGGGGCCAGCATATCATCCCGGACAGCCGTCCAGGAGTAACCTCGCCGGCCCGTTGGGCCGGGTCTCGACCCATTTGTGGCCGGGTCGTTACACTATTTATAAGAGAGTGCATGTTCATCATACTAGACCTGACCGGTTCATGAAACTGGCGGTTCACGGTTCATGAACCGGCGGTTCAATTTGGTCCAAAGGCATGAACCGTAACCGAAACCATAACCATCGGTTTCGGTTACGGTTTCTAAACCGTCGGTTCACGGTACAAAACCATGAACCGCACGGTTTTGAACCTTAAATTATAAAAAAAAAAAAAAAAAAAGAAATTCAGAAGATAAAGAAGAGAAGATTCAGACGGTGGTCGGTGGTGGTGTAGCAGCAGCAACACCCGATTCAACGTTGAAGGACAGAGAGAAACAATTCAAAACCGAGGGACAGAGAGAAACGAGACCACGGCATCGCCACCGCGTCACCACCGATTCAACCTCCACACCACGTCACCACCGCGTCCATCGCCCCTCCGGCCTCCACACCGCCGCGGCACCGCCCCCATCGCCCTCCACACCACCGCACCCATCGCCCGCTCCACACCGCCGCACCCATCTTCTCCTCCAATCTCTACACCACCGCACATCTCCTCCTCTCTTGTAGAAGATATAAATTAGGATGGGAATTAGGAGTACTAGTAGATATGAAGATTGAAATTGAAATTGAAGAAGAGGAGAGAGTATGAAAGAAGACTGGAGCCTGGAGGACGAGATAGGAATAGGATGGGAATCAGATATATTATTATTATAAGGGTGCCTTATTATAATTATATACAATATGTATATAAATAGGATTAACCGACGGTTTGAACCGCCGGTTCATCGAACCGTGGTGAACCGCCACGGTTCACCGGTTTGTGACTACCGCGAACCGCAAGCCGGTTTCGGTTCAAAATTTCGAACCGGCGGTTTCGGTTCACGAACCGTAACCGCGATTTCGGTTCGGTTTTGGTTCGGTTAGCAGTTTTCGGTTCGTTTTGGTCAGGTCTACATCATACTCTCTTGGATGAGTGCCAAGTATAAGCTCAAGATTCCTCCATGTTGGACCACATATGCTCATGGGCCTTTAATGGATTAGGCCAAATTAAGTAAATGAGTCTTGGAGAGAAGTCCATTGGATCCTCTAGGTCGGAACACGAGCAAGGTCGGACATTGAAGGTTGGGAGATGACGATAGACCTCTTGCTCCATAGTCATATATGAAAGGTCGAACACATGGCTTGGACCAAGTGCCTCGGACATTAATGACTATGAATGCTCCTTCATGTGTTATGTAGCTCGGAGATGAAGGTCCGGCTCGGTGCCTCAGACCTATGTCATGGACCAGGTTCCTCAGAACATGCTGCCCTCATAGTATAATAGCTTGGAGATGAAGGTCGGGCTAGGTGCCTCGGACCTATGCCATGGACGAAGTTCCTAGCTCGGAACGTGCTGACCTTATAGTATAATAGCTTGGAGATGAAGGTCGGGCAAGGTGCCTTGGACCTATGTCTTGGACCAAGTTCCTCGGAACATGCTTACCTCATAGTATAATAGCTTGAAGATGAAGGTTGAGCAAGGTGCCTCGGACCTATGTCTTGGACCAGGTTCCTCGGAACATGCTGACCTCATAGTATAATAGCTTGGAGAGATGTAAAGTTGGACCTCCAAGGTCGGATCCATTTTATTAGTTCATCTTAGGTCTCTATTCTAAGGTTGGACATATTTTTACACCATCATGCTTAAACTTAAGGTTGGAAGATTTTAAAAGTGTCAAAGAATAAAAACTCAATGTTGTATGTAAGATATGCTAGTCTTGGTACCAATTAACACAGAGAATATGTGTCAAGTAATGGTGTCACGAACACCTTTGCTCAACACCCGCAAACAGATTTGTAAACAATAAGTAAAGCACAATAGAAAGTAAATACTCACATAATACAATTTAAACAATACTTTAATTGTTTGGAAAGCCTTGGCTATATACTAGTAAGAATAGTTTTACAATGATGGAGCTTGTTTGACACAACTTATTCTTCCTAAAACACTTGGCTAGAGGAAAAAGCAAAGTTTTTTTCTTGTAACTACTGTGAGCGGCAGTTACACGACTAGTTGTAAAACACTTAAAGACCACAGGGAGAATGTTATGCTAGGACTTCGAAGTCTTCAATGTGTTTTTGTAGCCAACTCTTTGCTTGTTCTTATATAGTTTTACAATGAAACTATGGAAGGCAGTTTCTACACCGTCTAAAGCATTATGGTAAATATCTTCTGTAGAGATATTCGGCTTTTAGACGCACAAAATGTTATTCACTTGTTTTTCCTTCTTGTGTTAGTTTATTTCCATAAATAAGATAATAAGAGATTATGTCTCCATGTTGAGGCAAGCTTCTATTCCACAATCTTCTTTTTCATTCCTCATATTATAAAAAACTTGCACATAATAACTTAAAACCCTGGGGTTAATTAATTGTTAAGAAAGGCATAATTAAACTAACATTTGACTAGGTGTCAAGCAATCTCCGTAGAGTGGTGTCACCATCACCAAGTCTTGACATCAAGTCTTAGTGTCACATGACACCAATTCTTGACACCAGTCTTAAGTGCTGTTGACACCACATTAGGATACTAGTCTTGATGCAGTATAAACTTAATTCACAATTAGCGATAAATAATCTATTCTTAATAGAGTCCAAATATTTGGGCTGTTACATATATCTTCTTCAGTAATTTTTAGTTCTTCAAATGGAAAATGAATGGTTATGGGGAAGATGGTACTGGACAGAGAGATCAATGAGCTATGCCCTCACATGACTGACAACGAAGAAGTCATGCTAGGAATTGAGATAGAGAAGTGACTTAGAAATCTCTTGAAAAATTAAATAATAAGTAAATTTCATTGTGCATACAATTAATCTTGACTAGGTTTGTTGATACCGAATTAACAAAATTCTGATACAATCAACGTACAAAAAATATTTACAATAACAATTATAATCCTAGTGAATATTTGTACATTGTCTAGATAAAATTTATAAAAGGCTATATGATGAAGACCACAATAGTTGCTTGATTAAGCTTGTGTTGTAGTTTCAACAACTTCTTTCTTAAGGAAGTTTTGGAACCATTTCGCTGAAAGTTTTGGGTATCTTTTCGCACCATCTTTGTAGTCCACGAAATGAATACCAAATCTTTGTGTATAACCAGCAGCCCACTCAAAATTGTCCAGTAGTGACCATGCGAAGTACCCTTTTACCTTAACTCCACCCCTGTAATAATGCAATGACAACCATAATAATCCACAATCATATACAAGTAGATATAAGAATCAAGAGAGTTCTCTATGTACTAACTTGATTGCTTCAAGGAGAGACACGAAATGTTCATGATAGTATTTAATTCTATCTTCATCTTCTAGCACTTTCTGGAGTAATAATTTTTCATTGTTAGCCTCAGAGATACCTGCACATTGACGGTAAACTATATCTTATAAATCATTTCAATCACAACAAAATGTTGATGAGCATATCTAGCTAAATAAACTGAAACACATTACCATTTTCTGTGACATATATATTTGGATCTTGAAACTTTGTCTTTACATAATGTAGAAGTTCATAAAACCCTCTTGGATAAACATGTAGCCAATCTGAACCAGTCTGTATGTTACATAATGTTTGAACATAAGTCATTAACAATCTTAGTATATTCGCTCCAAAAAAATATCAAAAGACAAAATATAACCAACCTCTTTTCCTATAAGGACCCCATTTCTTTTATCTGTCATGCAAATATGATATATATGCTTAGTGACGTTCAAATAATTAAATTGATTAATGTTAATAAATTCAAGTGACACTACATATATATAGCTTACTCACATGATAATGTTACTTGAGGATCTGTTGAATAACTAAATCTGGTTGTTGATGCAACAGATTTGTTATCAGCGGCATACATAGACGTATAGTAGTTTAGTCCAAGAAAATCAAATGATCCTTTAACTGATTTTGATTGTTTCTTTGAGAATTTCGGGAGTCGGTTTCCAACAAGTTGTTGCATCGATTTGGGGTACTCACCACTCGTCAAAGGTTGCATAAACCTGTACATTTCCATTTTATTTACACATATGATATATATGAGGATGTGTAACATATACGAAAAGGAAAGGGAAATTATGAGAATTGGTTGCAACTTTTTACCATCCAAAGTTGAAATCAATTTGTCGTTGGGCAGCTTCACGGTCAACAACTGAGTCTGTCATGGGTACATACCAGTGTGAAACTAGTACTATCCCGATTTTTCCCTTTTGGGCTACCTAAATAGTTCATAAGAAATAAGAGAATGCTAGTCTAATTTTAGCTTATACAATGAATTTGTCGGGTGTTATAAAGAAATTAGAGTCTCTTCTCATATGCAAACCTGGTATCTTTTTCTGTACAATTTCACAACTGTGGCATGAGAAAGAAGTTGATTGTGAGCAACTATATATGGTTCTGTGCCAGAGTCACCACCGGTGCAGTTATTTCCTAACCAAGAAGAACATCGGAATGGAGCTAATGTCCCACTACTATATCCTATTGAGCTATAAGTCCATGGCTCATTAAATGTGCTCCAGAACTTCACTCTATCACCAAACCTCTCGAAGCAAAGGTTTGCAAAGTCACGATAATCTTTTCTGTGAATATATCCATTCAAACTAATATTAATTTATGCATTTATATGTTTGATTGCTTTTTTTTCTTATCATTTTCTTTTCAATACCATTGAATGTGTGCATGATTATTTTTTACTTACATAATACGATGACTCAAAAAGCCACCGTACTCATCATCTAAAGCTTGTGGTAGATCCCAATGGAAAAGGGTTACAAAAGGTTGAATACCTGTAAATTATAATATTCACAAGAATGATTAATTGAAATTTCAAGTGATGTACATATTAAGTAGCATTGCTAATTTAAATAATCCATTTACTATGTATAAGTAGTTATTTAGAAGTAGCATACCGTTTTTAAGAAGTTCATTTATCAAATTGTTGTAGTAATCAATTCCTTTTTCATTCACCCCTCCACTTAACTTTCCACCTGTATATATATTAAATAGAGGAATGTTATGAACAGAAAAAATAATTTACTCCAATAATTAATATTAATATATTTCAGATAATATTACATGCATGATCTAAATAAAATGTATCTTACTTGGTAAAATTCTTGGCCATGAAATTGAGAATCTATATGCATCTGCATTCATTTGCTTCAACAACTTTACATCCGTCTACACCATGTTCAATAAATATTCATTTAGTCTGATGCTTTGAAAAATTGCAGCACTAACAAGTGAAACTAAATATGCATAGAATATCAAGGCACCTTGTAGAGATGATAGGAGTTGCATGCAACATCCCCATTTCCCCGCTCACTTATTTTCTCTGCATTTTGTAAATAATTAATGTAAGTGTTTACTTATATTGTATTTAAAGAGGTGTTTGAAATTTCAAATGCAATTTTATTTTTCATGTGAAATTTGGTACTCTACTTTCTAAACAAAAATAATCTAAATGAGACCTGGATATTTGTGTGTATAGTGGTCCCATATGCTTGGCCCTTTCCCATCTTCATTCCAAGCACCTTCAACCTGCCAGCCATAATTTACATGTAAAATATTCATGTTAATAGGTATGTAGCTCATGTATAGCAATGTATTAAGTTATCGTGAAATCTCAAGAAGGCGTGAAAAAAGTGCTCTCACCTGATACGCAGCAGTTGCAGCCCCAAAGACAAATTCCGACGGGAAACTAGTTCGATTGAGATCCTTAATTTTATAAGCAATTGAAGCTTCATTACCAAAAACAACATGTACATCTGAGAAGACTATGGCCACACCTATTAAAACTAAAATATGGTGTAGCCTAGCCATGATGTACTTGCTTTGTTTTCTCCTAATGAAGTGATGATGTTAATACTATTTTATTTGTCTCATTATATACACATTTTTTGCCTATATGATGGATGGTCCAAAAACATAACAATCCATTTTTCCTACAATTGTTCCTCCTCCAGTAAATAATCCTCAATCCTCAATCATCAATCTATGTAATTTAAAATTGACAAACCATACAATTAAGCCACCAAATTCACCTAACTCATATTTCTTTCATTATCAATTCTTACTGGTTAACAATCAATCAAAAGTTGCACCTCATTGGTCCTTAGCTGGTATTGAATTTATATATAAATCGTGCAGTTGATCCTCCACTTCTCATTACCATATCACTTGAATAACAGTCCTGATGTCAATTCGTCGGCCAAGAGGGTTGGATTTCTGCCCTTTAAGTGGTCAGGCACTTCCCATATTTTAGAATAGAATATGCATGCCTACATATAGAACCCTTATGAATTTGAAACAATATCGTATATTAAAAACTAATTTTATGGTTCAAAACGAGTTCGATCATGGGTATGAGTCAGGGTCCCATCAGGATAATAAATTGGTTTTAAGCGGGTTGGGTGTGGGTCCATGTTTAGACCACTTGAGTACCAATAAAAAGTTACTCGAGGCAGAGCAATTTGAGTAGGGTCAAAACGGGCCCACGTCCAAAACAAACCTTTACTGTATGCATTTTGGGTACAATACACGTCCAGATCTCATATTTTGGGTCATACAGACATGCTATGGTGGAATCCGCAATAATTAAAATAATGTTTGTGTTCGTAAAACAATTCCAGAATATTGTAGGGAAATGATCAAAGAAAATTTAACGAGGAAATTTCTATAATAAAAATATATAATAAAATTTAAAAGTTGGGGCATTGAGCTAAGTGTGTTGCTCTTGTTTGTGAATCAACTATTGTTTCTTCGAGATACAAAGTAAAGGGACTTTGAACATAAATTGTACCAACAGGTTTTTACTTAATATCCAACAACAAATAAAACTAACTTCACAAGAAAATATTATTCACATAATGTCACTATATTCCAAGCCAAAGTCTCTGGTAAGTTAAGACATTCCTAAAAAAGTAATAAGTTGTGATTTTTTTGTTCTTAGAATTGAGGAGTCTGGCCGATTGGGTAGAGCCATTTCGTTATGCAAGAATATATGTCCTAGAGGCAACTTACGATAAGGAGCATGATACTTGATCACAATTAGTTTATGTATATTCATTTTTCTAAACAATGATTGACAGTTACATTTATAGGACATATTTTTATATATGTTGTTGTTTGGTTGTTTACAATATTCTATAAGATGTTACCTTGAACTACAAAGTTATCACTAAGTCAGTGGGAGCTTGAGTGACATGATTTAGTCCTAAAAGTACCACCAGTCGATGATCATTGAGATATGGGATATCAATGATGCGTAGAAAGCTGGCATGTCTTGCATTATATCCAATGGGGATGTGGTAATTCCCACCACCGTGAATAACATGGTTATCCGTGATGAACACATGCTCACCATAAGAGATGGTGTTGGTATAATCGAGAAACAATTTGGTATTTTTTATTCATAGTGTCTATGGAAGTATCAGATTGTAGGGTGGTGTAATTAGTCCTTCAACTATTAAAGTCAATACTTGCTTGCTCAAAAAAGTACTATAAGACTAACACAACACAAGATTTGTTTATCTAAGACAGTGTTAAGAAGTTAACACACCAAACAAGGTACCAGTATAAAGTATTAGTAAACTAACACAACACCATAGATTTTTCTTAGAACTTTTCTGAGAAGTGTTAAAAAGTTAGCACACCAAACAAAGTACTTGAATAAAGTGTTACTTCCTGTGTTTAAAGACCCGACGGATCGACCCAGTTGAACCGCTACTTGGAGGGGTCTCCGGGCCGAAAACCCCCCAAACCCGGATACCCGGTGTTAGCCCGGAAAAAAACGATCAAAACCCGGTAAAAAAATCGGGTTGACCCGGGTCAACCCGAAAAAAATAAAAAAAATAATGTTTGATTTCTTCCATTAAAAAATTCAAAAGCCCATAAATCATACTCATTCCAATTTTCTTACTCGTGTCATCTTTCAGTTGATCGATCTTTTGATCAACTCTAATGCTTTCATATTATTTGTTATTTTGAATTCAATGTTATGGATTTATGGTGACTTTGTAATTTATGGATTGTTGTTATTTTTATATTTTATTCGGACTGTGACTACGGAATTGAGGGTATATGTTGTTTATGCATTGTTTTCTATCTTTTTTTGGGTAAAAAATGTATATATTGAATTTTTAAGGTATATATTATATTTTATTTAAAAATATGTTTTATAGGTTGACCCGAGTCGACCCGAGTTGATCCGGTTGAACCTCCTACAGTAGGTAGGCCGGGTCAAAATCTGGGTCCGAGTTTCAAAACATAGGCTACTTCCTTGATTTGTTTCCAATTACTTAAGTGGTAGGATGATATTTCTTGTTGATGGAGGATGTTTAGTCACAAGGGAGTTGTCTTCTTCCTCTCCTTATTCCAGATTGGCATTTGCAGTTGTTTCTTCCTCATTTTGGCTGGGAATAGTAGTTTAGCCTCAAGTATTAGCTCAGGGGTCACTTGACACCCTGTCTCGACACCTATGTCATTGGCGGAGTTTTCCTCTGCAAGCACCATTTGAATTCCAGTTTCTTCTGCCTTTCCTACAAGACTCATGAAATCATCAAATGCCACATTGACTAACTCTTGAACAGTTTGTGTCCTCAAGTTATACACTCTATAGGCATGAATGTTTTCAGAGTAGCCAAGAAAAACTCATTTGTCAATTTTTACATCCAACTTAGATAGTTGTTCTCTGTCATTCAAAATATAGCACACACATCCAAAGGCATAAAAGTAGCTATTTGGCCTTTTGTTTCTAATGATCTCATGGGGAGTCATAGTAGTTCCTTGACTTAGATAAACTATGTTTGTAATATAACATGCAGTATTGTAAGCTTTAGCCCAACAACTTTTAGATATATGCATAGAACTTAGCATCACCCTCCCCATTTCTTGCAAAGTCCTATTTTTCCTTTCAGCTATGCCATTTTTTTGGGGTGTTTTCGGAGCGGAATATTCATGTGAGATTCCCTTCTTTGCACAAAAATTATCAAATGAAACATTTTGAAACTCTCTACCAAGGTCAGACCAAATTCTTTTCAAGGAAATGTCATGCAAGTTCTTTATCTTAGCAAACAGAGATTTGAAAGACTCAAAGGATTCAGATTTTTATTTTAGAAAGTAACCCAAGTATATCTAGAGAAGTCATCAACAATCTGATGTGCGTTTGTCAGACGAATCAAAATTGTAATTTAGTTTAAGCCAATGCTCAACTACAACTACACTGAAAATTGGTTTGTGTATAGTGAAGTTAAACACGAGTGTCGTTCTCTAAGGACCTATGAGCGAAAGATTATATTTAATTCGATTATCAAACAGTTTGTGAAAGCAATTTGGTTTGTAAACTTAAAACTAAGAATCGCAGAAAATATCAGGTAGATAAACAGAGAGATGAATGCATTGATGATAGACAGAATCATATGAACAGTTATCTAGCAACATGCATCATAGATCTATATAAACATATACTTTGCAATACGCTATTATGACCTAGGTTTGTCACTAACCTATTCGAACATACGTAGTAACGACAGTCTAAATTGCAAAGAAGTTAATTCATGCTTATCATAACAATCTCAACCTTCATCGGGACATACTAGTTCATAATCATCTATCTATCATCAACGCAGAGAAATTTAGCTACTCATGCTTGTCAAGTCAATCATAACCAAAGACAATAAAGTAAACATAATTGACACAATCAAGGAGGATAAGACTAAGTAAATATCACCGATTGTCACCGACGATGATCAAACTTCGTAGAATACCAAGATTGACTATAAAAGTAAACTTGATTGAAAATCTCTGCGTCTTTGAACAATCAAGCGGAATGTAAAAACTACCTACAAAACTCTTGAGAGAGTCTGTGAATTCTAAGAAGAAAGCTGTAAGTTATGACTAAAATTACATGTAAAGGGGGTATTTATACTAAGGGAAGAAGTTGGGTTCGAAAAAGAATCAAAACGGACTAGAAAAGGGAAGAAAAACGCGTTATGGGCCGACCCATGCCATCCTAACAATACTGGATGCGTTCAGAACCGGTAGGGCTGGCCAATGAGCCGCACCGGATGCTGTGAATCCGGTAGGGCTGGCCTCTTCTGCCTTCTGGGACGTAATTTGCACTTTTGACATAGCAAATGATATCCGAATTAGCTGTATGATATATCGTTGGAAAGATAATTTCAATGGCTACGCGTGGATTTCACTTTCAGGCCAATAGGACACAGTATGTGGTATTTATGGCCAAAATAGTGGATCAGGTCACCTTGCGCATAACAAGCTATTCTGTGAATAATCAACTTGCGCACTTCTTCTTTTCCCTTCTTTTGGTCTCATTCCCTCGTCGATCCTTCAAAATCCTCCAAAAGTAAAGGTACCCTTAATGGAAAATGTCCACGAACATACGTACAAGCTCCGAATCACCTCCAAGCAATCACAAGTCATCGGGATCTCATCGCAATCACTCAAAGTCATCCAAATCAAGCCGCTTTGCACACGAACACCTACAAATGCAAATAAAAGAAACGTGAATCTATTCTAACAATATGCATATGAAAATGTACTTAAAAACATGCAAAAGACGACTAGTAAGTCCTAAAAAATAGTGCGAAAAGCACTATCATCACAATCACATACACATATTTCTTACCACTAAGACTTTCAACAAACATTGGACCCATAAGATCCATGTGTAAAAGTTCAAAACAGGAAGTTGTATCTGGGTGTTGAGTGTTTTGTATGACACTGTCTGGGATACGAGTTTGTTTACCTTTCAAATAGTCTCAATAAACTATTTTGCCAGTATTGGACATCTTAGGAATGCCTATAATGGCTCCAAGCTTGGTAATCTTGCTTAGATTTCTGTAGTTGACATGTCCTAACTTTTGATGCCATAGGGCTCAATCTTCTACAAAGAATTGATTTCATACAATGTGATCTCCAGCAACATAGCAATTGTCAGGCGATCTCTTGTCAATCATCATACACTGATTTGTGTTGTTGATGACATTGCACATATCTTTGTCAAATCTTACTTGTAGTCCATTGTCACATAGTTGACCTATGCTTATGAGATTTGCCATTAAACTTTCTACAAGTAGTATATCTTTCTGTGGTAGGAAGCCAATTATCTTGAGTGTTCCATGTCCTAGTATCCTTCCTTTTGACCCCCCACCATAAGTAACTGCACCACTATCAGATGGCTTGAAGTTGATTAGGTTTTCTTGTTTCCAGTCATGTGTTGTGAGCATCCACTATCAAAGTACCATCCACCTGCAATGTTAGCCTTTCTCACAGATAAAGCAACCAAACATTTGATATTCAAGGATCTAGGTTTCCACATATCTGTCTTGAGGTTGAATCAACTTTTGAGCTGCTGTTATCTTTTGTGCTGTTAGGTGACACCTGCTAGATGACACCTCAGAAGACAAGCTTTGTATATTCTTGTTTTTGAAGGTTCTATGAAACTTATAGCAGTAAGGATTTATATGACCCATTTTCTTGCAAAAGGAGCAGTGTAAGCTAGTTACTTTATCTTTACCATGAAAGAATTTTCTTTGAGATCTCACAAATCATGGGCCTTCAGCCAAGATTGGTCTTTTTTAATTTTTAGTGTGGTATCCTAGACCATTAGTTCCATAATTTCCTATGCATATGGCTTCATCTAATCTAGCAGTGGCACAGTTAAATTTCGAGAGTGTACCTTCAACAAGATCTAGTCGAGTGGAGATCTTACTTAATTTTATGTCCTTTTGAGTGATGTGAGTTTCAAGCCTTGTGACAGTTTCTCTAAGTCCATCATTTTCATTTGTCAGGCTCATGCAGGTTTTTCTTCTTTAGTCTTTTGCATTCACTCACCAAGTCTTCACACATGTTTCTCAATTCTTCAACAACTTCCTCTGACACCATATCACTCTTATATTCTTCTGAATCACCTGTAAAACACTCAATAGAAGTATGCAAACAGTATATGTTACTGTTTTCTGATTCTGTTCCTGGTGTCTGGCTAGGTGTCATGTGACACAGAGTGTTGACACCTACATCACCTAAATCCGCGCTCTAAGCTCCCTGGAGGTGCTCAAATTGCGCTTTAGCGCTTTGGGAGCGCAGAGCGCTTTAAGATTTCTTAGAGCGCGCTATAAGAAATCTTAAATCGCGCTCTAGTGAGATGTTAGAGCGTGTCTTTGGACCCCTCTGGTGCGCATAAGTGACTGCCCAGTTCGTGTTCTAATGATTGTTAGAGCGCGATTTCGGGATGATTCGCGAACTAGAGAGAACTTAAGTAAAAAAAACATGAAATACCTGAAAGATAACCTAATTAAATTATCCCGTTTTTTGTCTTCAACCTGATCGATCTTCTCTGTCGGCGTCTTCAATTCACTTTCGTCTTTATCATCTTTAATTCACTCTGCCTGCGTCCCCTATCTCTGTGAGGTTTGTTTCCTCCCCTCTGGTAACTGTCTCAATCTCAACTCTCAACTCTCAACTCTAAGTTTCATACTTTCATCCAATAATTACCTATCCAAAATTCTGTGATCCTATGGTGTGTTTTACATTTTTTGTATCTGAATTCTGAGCTAAGATGTTATATGTTACATACTTACATACTTTAATCTGGTCTGTTAATACTTAATATGTAACGACCCGTCCCAATGGGCCGGCGAGGTTACTCCTAGACGGCTGTCCGGGATGATATGCTGGCCCCACAAACCAACACGGGTTCTAATCCGCGTATTTTGTCGTCACTCGTGCGCGCTCCGGGAACTTCCTGGATGGCCACCCATCCTAGAATTGCTCCAGAGCAAGCACGCTTAACTTTGAAGTTATTCTAAGTGGATTTCCGAAAAGAAAGGTGCACCTTGTTGGTATGAGTAGTATTTCCAATCCCTTTAAGCTCACGGAATTTCTAGGGCGTTACAGACTACCCCCCTTAAAGCCTCGACGTCCTCGTCGAGCACCCTAAGTGGTTGGGGGCCGGAAACAGTGGATACAGTGGTGGCGGTGACAATAACCTTTACCAACCGTCCACCCGTTGTGGGCTTTGGGTTGGTCTAGGCTCTGATACCATTTGTATCTGAATTCTGAGCTAAGATGTTATATGTTACATACTTACATACTTTAATCTGGTCTGTTAATACTTAATATGTAACGACCCGGCCCAATGGGTCGGCGAGGTTATTCCTGGACGGATGTCCTGGATGATATGCTGGCCCCACAAACCAACACGGGTTCTAATCCGCGTATTTTGTCCTCACTCGTGCGCGCTCCCGGAACTTCCCAGATGGTCACCCCTTCTAGAATTGCTCCAGAGTCCAGAGCAAGCACGCTTAACTTTGGAGTTCTTCTAAGTGGATTTCCGAAAAGAAAGGTGCACCTTGTTGGTATGAGTAGCATTTTCAATCCCTTTAAGCTCACGGAATTTCTAGGGCGTTACATAATACTTCATAGTTTTAATTATTCTCTGATTCAATGTAGTAGTAATGTAGTATTGTATGTGACTATGTGGCATACTCACAGCTAGCTGCTCTGCTGATTTTATCAACACCAATTTATTTTATTTTGTTCTAGTTGTACTCATGTAATAATGGACAATGATGGACACAATCCTTTACCAGATGCAGATTTTCTAAGTGGTTGTGTACTTTCGGTTACAAAGATGGACCATATACGGGCTCATATACTCATATAAGGGAACATTTAATAGGATTAAATGAGGATGCGAAAACGCATGGAATTATGTTATGCCCCAATGTTGGTGATGAAAAAGACAGATTGAGAAAAGAAGAATAAAATGCAAGAAACGTCTATGGACAAGAGATACGAAAAAGAAGTAGGCGTGACCGTACTTCTGCTCCTTCAACTCGAAGTGGAAAATACATGCAGGTAGCAGTAGTACTAGTGGTGGTGTACCTTCTATTGGTGAAATCAAAAGCATGTTTAACATGGTAGCAAGGGAAGATATAGACACGAGAGTACTAAGGTTCTTTTACGGTTGTGGGATTCCGTTTAACGTTGCAAGGTCTCCACTTTGGGTTGATGCAGTGAGAGCTATCAATGATGCTTCAAAAGGTTATAGAGCCCCAGGATCCGAAAAACTTCGTACCACTTTGCTTGATAAGGAAAGAACTAGTGTGGATGGTAAATTGATGATGCTGAAAAAGATTGGCCTGCATATGGCGTCTTTATTGTGTCTGGTGGGTGGTTGAATGTTCGAAATCAACCGCTGCTCCATGTTTTGGCTGTTTGTGGAGGTAAGCCTATTTTCCTTAAAGCCATTGATACTACTGGAATACAGAAAAATGCAGAGTATATATCTGAAATTTTGTTGAAAACTATTTAAGAGGTGGGAAAGTACAATGTCATTCAAGTACTAACTGATAATGCTGCCAATTGTAAGGCTGTCGGAGACATTATAGTTGGTAAGTTGGCTCATATATATTGGTTTGGGTGTATGCCACACACATTGAGTCTCTTGATGAAAGACATTGCTAACTCACAACACCCTTGATTGACTTTTGTTGGGCTGTGTTACAAGAAGGTAAAAGATATTGTGACTATGTGAGAAATGAAAGCTTTGTGTTGCATCTTTTTAGACAGTTTTCTTCCTTAGAGGTGATTCAAGTGCAGAAAACCAGATTTGGCAGTCATTATATGGTGATGAAACACATGCTGAATTTGAGGCGTGCTTTGCAATCTATGGTATTCAGTGATGAGTGGGATACAATTCCACAATCAACGCAAAGGACTAGGGATGCTCATGAGGAAAGAATTGAAGCTTGTTTTGTCTTTCACATAACCAATTTGGAAAGCTAAAGTGTCCGGTAAGTCAAGACTTTCCTAATATTTAGGAATGTTAAGTTTTCTATATAGAGAACAAGTCTCACCAGAATTTGTTTTAAAATTCATAACAAATCACGCTAAAAACTATAAGATGGTTACATAAAACCATAAATATAGTATTTTTTATTGTTGTTTTTGAAGATATTAAGTCCAAGTTGGGGTTTTAACACTGTACGATATGATTTTAACACCGCATGTTAGGGTTTTAACAACGTCTTTTATTGTTTTAAGTTATTAAGTCCAAGTTGTTATTTTATGTTATGAAGTTGAAGTTTTAACACCGTAAGTAATGGTTTTACCGTCGTATGTTACTGTTTTAAGTTATTAAGTCCAAGTTGTGGTTTTTAATGGTTATTAAGTCCAAGTTGTGGTTTTAACGTTGTTTGTTACTGTTTTACGAGATGATATTATGGTTTTAACATAGCAATACTTTTACAATTCTAAGGAAATTGTGGTTCCGCTATCTCTTAAAACCACAACAATGATTCTAAAATAAACATAAAAATATTACAAAATTTTGTTCAAGCTTGAAACCACAACAACTAGTCGTTAAAACAACAATAAAACGCATAAAAATCATAATACGAATCTTAAAATCATTAAAAAAATAGAAAAAACGACAAAATCAGGTCCGATCGGAGCTGCAAAGTTCTGATCCGGAGCACAGCTGCTCCAGATCGGAGCAAATTAACAAAAAAATGAAGAAGGAGGAGGAGAGGGGAGGGGCCGCCGTGGTGGTGGTGGAATCGCCGGAATCGTAGCCGGAGTGT